>APFE030352375.1:174626-214303 GCA_000404065.3 Pinus taeda
TAAGCATTCCAGAGTTGTTGGTCATCCTTAAACCATCACAGGTTGAGACTTCCCTTTTACAGGTTGAAGTTTTACCTTTTATGTGGGGTGAGACCTCCCTTTTACGGTTGAAGGTTTCCCTCTTTAAAAACAATAGGATCACTTCCTCTAGCAGAAGACTTACAGCTTCTTGCGAATTTTGGAAGAGTTCCAGGAACTGCACTAAGCGTTCCAGTGTTGGTGGCTATCCTTAAACCACCTCCCTTTTTTACCAACATTTCATAGAGCACATTCAGCCTAGTGCTGCCATGCATTATTGCACATTTTGTATTACAGCTCTTTTCTTGAACTCATACATAACCCTTCGGATTAGGGGGGGGAATGTTGGACACCTAATCTTAAAGGGTTAGCGTGGAAGCCGAATGGACAAAGCAGTCCAAGGGACCTTGGGATGTGAATCCCAACGGTCACCATATTGTACTATAAATGTACATCTTTTGTGAATAAAAAAAATTGTACTGAATGATTTATCTTTCCTATTGTTTTCCTATCTGTTCTAGCTGTCCATGTCTGTTTAACAAGTGATAAGTAAAAGTTTGATCTTGGATCTATCAAGCTTAAAAATGGATCAAATCCATTAACGTGTAAATTTAAACTTAAAAAATGTTTGCAGCTTCATGGGTGTGATCCCTCGTAACACTTGTTTTTATTAGGGCCTATATAACCTTTAAAACTAACTGTCATGTATATTTTTTACTTCATATTATAGACATTGTCCAAATCTATATGTTCTTTAATCTCTTACTTGTTATGTTTATAAGTTTAAAAATAAATTATTGCATCTAAAATAAATATTAGATTTATATTTTATATGTTCAACAAACTATGTCTTTATGCTTTAGTTACTTTAAAAGAAGAAAATAAAAAACATATTTCAAATTAGAATACTTTTCAAAAATTTCAGTGTTTTATATATATAGTTTCAGTATTACATGTGGATAAGTGGTTCTAATTTTTATTTTATTTTTTAATCCAAATTTAAATTTCAATTTATAACATATCTATAATTTTATTTTGTATTTTAAAAAAATTATCTTAAATATTATCTCAAAAATGATACAAATATTATGATACAAATATTTTGTATTAGGTGATGTTCAAATATTATCTTATATCATTCCAACCATTCTCTCAGCGCATTCCCTGACTGCAGCGTGCCAGGACCGCCGAGTTCTACTAATTTTGATACCGACCTTAGCTTTCTTTCTTGGCCTTTTCTTAGCTTTCTTTCTTGGCCTTTTGCTACTCTCTGCTGTTGCTGCAGTTTTCTGGGCCTACTTGCTTGACTTTCTCTCCTTTCGCATTGGTTTCCTTAGTCTTTTCAAAGTTTTATTTTTTGGTGAACAATTTTGACAAATTTTAATGTTTATATTTTTTCAGAGAGAAAAATCTATAATAATATTATATTTGGACAATATAAAAGTTACATATGTGTTTATAATATGTCTGATAGCATCATCAAAGTACAAATGGTGCTGGAGAACTCAGTAATAGCCATCAACTAAAAAATAATAGGAAAACATAAACATATTGACTGTCTATATATAAAATAATGCATAACAGATGTATATATAACGAGCCCATATAAGTTGGGAAGGGAAAAACAAATAAGTACAGTTCATATGCCTGGAATAAAGAAATCTTGACTGTGATAAGTATAGGCATCCACTGAAATCATGAAAGACCCATCACCGTGTACATATGACATTCCATCCTTAAAGAGGCGATCCGCCTCTGTATTATGGGACAGTCGAATGTATGAGATAAAAAACTGTTTTAATATATTCCAGAAGTGCATTGACAATGCCAGCTAACCTGTTAGATGTGGATAATTGATATAGTGATTTATCTTTTAGAGTTACTGACTTATTTTTTAGAGTTACTGTCTCGCATCAATTTTTTGCACAGGTAACATACATTTATAATGAAAGCAATCTGTTTTTTTAAAAGAATATCACTCTAGAATCCTGAGCTTCTTCCCTGGTATCACAGAGCATATTCGACCTTCAGTCTTTTATAAAATTGGTATGTAGGTTTGGAATATCAGCGTTTTAATTTTAGGATGTTGTTAATTCTGTTGCCTTCACTCTTTTATAAAATTGGTATGTAGGATTAGAATATCAGCAACAAAGTCTGGGACGTTGCTAATTCTGTTATGAAATTTCTGCTCTTTAATTTAAAAAAAAAAAAAATTCGGTTCTAGTGTGGCTTATAGACATAAAATATAATAGCATAATATGTTTAGAAATAAAATATAATAAAAGAAAAAGTTATGGTTCTTATTTAATGGAAGGTTATGGGTCAATTCTCCTCAATGCATTTAGTGTTACATTTTATTTAATTATATCTGTTTTAATAAGAAAAAAAAAGGCTACATAGTAGCTAGTACCTCCAGTTTAGCTTAAATATAGCTTAATGAAACAAAAAAATAACAAAGATAAAGATTTCATCACTAAAATAAAACTACTAATAAAATACTATATTGTTAAATAACAAAAATTAAAAAAAGATAATTAACTAATATTGCATATAAAAATCATATATCTAGTGTATATTTTATCAATATATATAATTGTATATAATTAATTTATTAAATATGTTTTTAATATAATAATAAGCCACTTTAAATTGAAAATATTTTGAAAAAAATATAATTCATGAAAATAGAAATAATAGAAAAAAGAAAAATCAAAAAGTTAAATAAAAAGGAAATAAAACTAAAAACAAAAAATTATTTACTAAAAGAAATGGAAGTTATTGAACAGCAAACCTCTTAATGTGGGATGAAAAAAAGTTCATCTTTGAAACTTTAGTCACTCTTGTTATCTTATATGGCTGTGAGGTTTGGGGTTGCAGCATCTCTAGAGAATCATGGAGAAAGATTGAGCAAATCCAAAAGTGTTTTATAACTTATAACCTGAAAATTAAAAGTAATACACCCTATCCTATTCTCCTTATAGAATCAGGACTTGCCCCTATTGAGAGCCTAGCTATGATTAGGTTTCTGCTGTACAAGCATAAACTCAATAACATAGACGATCATAGACTTCCTAAGCTAGCTTTAAATTCTAGCCACAACCAACTAAGGCTCAATCGAGGTGGCATAAAGACACAAGTGCCTGGTTAAACTATTGGGAGATCAACGAGAATGATGCATTGCAAAACATTAATAACATTAAAGATATTGTTACTTCTCAGTTCAAAGAAAAAATGTGGTGTGAGAAAGATTTAGCATTGGGAGATCAACGAGAATGATGCATTGCAAAACATTAATAACATTAAAGATATTGTTACTTCTCAGTTCAAAGAAAAAATGTGGTGTGAGAAAGATTTAGCAGCTAAAAGAAAATTAAGTTATTATAAGAAGGTCATCAACCCCACCCTAGAAGATCAAAAGTATCCCTCTATTTTAACTAGCTCAAAGAAGAAAATTAATATAGCAAAGATTAGAACGAATTCTTATGAGCTCCATAATGAAACAGGTCGTTGCTAGTTCCTAAAACACCATAGATGGAAAGGATCTGCCATATATGTGATAATAGAAACATCGAAGATGAAAACCATTTCCTCTTAGAGTGCCCCACATACAACTACATTAGATCTCAGTTTCACAATCTTTATTACAATACTGACCTTTCTAGCCTTTTACAATGTCAAAATTATAGTGAGTTTAGGAGGCTTCTCTCCAAACTTTTTGAGCATAGGAATAAAATATTAAATCAAAATAAATAATTTGTTTCTTTAAGTCGGATAGACCAATATTTGGTTTCAGTGGACGTTAACCACCACCATTATCATCATCAATAAGACCTCAACCAAACCTTTACAAATAAATAAATTTTAATAATAATAAAAAATAATAAAAATTGATTCCTAATATTAAACTATGGATAAAGCAAGCTAATACCATTAAAAAAAAATAAATAAATTCATATATAATAAAAATAAAATTATACAGATAAACTAAGGAAAAAATATAATTCATTAATTTAAAAATTTATAGTTTAAAAATAATTATCTTTTAACTTACAAGTAATCTATACAACCGCCAAAATTATAGGCCATAAACCACCAAAACGAATTTAATAATTTTAATTTTTCCACGATCATACTTACCTCTCCATATATAAAAAAACATTCATTTCCAGAAAGATCTAAAAGCCCACCAAAGAGTACTACATTGTAATTATTTTTGGTGCAGGCTATGGGATTATTTTGTATAAAATTTTCAAGGGCCTCAAATCTATTAGGTTCAGTTTTAGACGGGTCATCCTGGGTTTTCTTTGACGGCTGCCAACATATTGAGTTGTTTCGTATGTATCCTGTTTACTTGATTAAATGGTTTTACTCTGAACTTTTGGAAGAGTTTTAAGAAAATCAAGCTGTTTCTGATTTTTTTTGGGGGCAATCTCAAGAAAAAAAATATTGAGGCTACTATATTAATTTTAGTAATTCATATTTATTTTATGGTTTTTTTGGAGGCTTTTTTCAATATATATATTCTAAGGAATTTAAAAATTTATATTGTTTTTTTTATGGTTCATATTTATTAACTTATTAAACGAATTTATCCTGAGTAGTTCCGAAGGTATATATTAATGTGAAATGGGCAACTTTATCTATACAGGGGATGTTGCTATTTTCTCTTAGGTTGAAGCCAAGGGATAATTGTTAAAGAATGTAGTTAGTTTCAGTTTTCATAATTGTATTGAGTCACAATGTAATGCATTTGTTAAAAGAAAGAAACAGATATTTTATTATAAAATAAATTGACTTATTAAAGCATGGGTTTCATGTTTTGGTCAATTATTTTTAGGTCAAAGTCTCCATTGTAGACTTCTAGGGCTTATATGAAGTGTCATTGTCTATGTCATAATGTAATAGATCCTTCTTGAGCAGTCAATCAAGAAAGAAATTTATTTTAACCTAAAATAGGTCAATTAGGTCTCTTCCGCCAAGTCGGCCTAAAATAGGACAAATCAGCCTAATTGAGGGGCATAATCTCTTATATAGAGGCAACAATTCGACCTCATTTGGAGCACTCGCTCACCAAGTTTGATCTATAGTTGTTGGGGCAGTTAAAAAGTGTGAAATTCAAAGAAGAAGTTGGAAAGGGATAGCGAAGGAGAAGGAGGTCTATATCTAGCACAAGAATTCAAAATTCTCTCTCTCTCTCTCTCACGTATGAAGTTGTTGAGCTGCTAGAAGGGTCAAAGTTACAGTAGTATATTTGTGCCCAAATTCTGGATTTTTTTTTTTGGGGGGGGGGGAGGGGTGAAATTCTGGGTTGTCGTTGAGTTGAAGTTGTTGGACGAGAAGAGACTACTAAAGTTTGCTTAATAGTATTGGAACGCTGACTTGGTGGACGAGGAATTTCTTTTGGTCTAGGGTCTTGGTCTATCTCAATTTGATTTTATTAGTGGAAGAGTTTGACTGGGTTTTCCCCTACAGAGCGGTTTTAGCCTTGGCATAGTACCTACATCTAGTGTCTTTGATCTTCATGTTTTTCTTTTGATAATTGCTTGATGAAACAAAGATAAAATAAGAACATAAAAAAGTTACTAAGAACTCAAATATATCAAAAGTAACTATCAACATAAGAAAATCTTTATGCCTTTCTGATTTTCTAACATGGTATCAAAGCTAAGGTGAAGAAGAAGGAAAAAGGCAGACTAAATATTTATTGAAAAGAGAGATATAAGAAAAAGGGTTTTGAGAAAGGTCACAAGGAGTAGAAGCTACCAATATGATAAACTCAATGAAGGGAGAAACCAAACTAGAAGGAACCTCCAACTATAGGGCATGGAAAAAGAGGATAGATCTTATCCTTGCAAAGCATAAATATTTTGACCTTGTTCAAGGAAAAATCAAGAAGCCTACAGATGAAGCAGAGAAAGAGAAGTTCAGAGAAACCAAAATCTTTGCCATGCATCTAGCAGTAGATGGAGTAAAGGAAAACCTAATTCCATAAATATCCAACATAGACTCCACTCAAGAAATGTATGAGGCTCTCTTCAAATTATTCGCCATCAAGAACATTGGTCAAATAGCAAGCCTCAAGAATGAACTAAGGACAATAAGGATGGAAAGAGACGATATTGTATCAACATAATTTGTAAGGATCTTTAAAATAAGAGATGAACTCTAAGAAATAGATGAAGTTGTACGAGAAAAGGAGTTCGTAATTGCTACTCTTCTAGGACTACCAAAATCTTGGAGTGCTTTTGCATCAAGAATTAGTAGTTGGAAAGATACTCAAACACTCGAACAAATATGGAATGCATGCAGTGAAGAAGAAACTCAAATATCATTAGACTTAAACAACAAGGAGGAGGATGAAGAAGAAAAAACCTCTAATTATTATTCTTCTCATCACAAGAAGAAGGGAACCTTCAAGAAGTTCAAAAGACCAAAGAAGTAAGTTGACCCATCCAAGGTTGAATGCTACAATTGTCATAAGGTGGGTCATTATAAAAATCAATGTTTTGAGAATCCAAGGAATAAGGAGAGAGATAGGGAAGAAATAAATATCAGCGACAAAACTCCACCTAAGAAGAACAAGACTAAAGAATTAGAAGTCAAAGACTTATACTACTAAGTCCTCTCTTACATATCCTTCTTAGTCTTGTATTGATTTCCTTTATGTTTTGATTTCTAGAGTTTGCAGGTCTAACATGTCTTGTTAGAACATCTTTGAATTATTTTGATAAGTTGTAGGTATCCCTCAAGATTGGATTAAGAGAGAACCTTCACCATTTTACCAAAAGATAAGTATCTTGTTCCTTGTTTTCTCTTTTATGTTTGGTTTCCTTCTCATATGAATATTCATTTGTATTATATGCTAATAACATTTTCTTTGTATTTTCCTTGGTGAGGAAATCTTGCAGAATGCACAAAGGTTAGAGAGGAAACTTCAAAGGATAGCCTCGAGGCATTAGAAGAAGTTTTGTTGCAAAGGAATCCTTACAAGAATTGATGTCTTACATGGGTTTTTAAAGAACAACTCAAAGTATGTCTTAAAAATACAAGTTTTATTACAAGGTTCTCTTCATAGACAAAGGTATGTTCATTCTCTTTTGAAATTTTCTTTACATTACTAACGTCATTATGTCTAGGATTTTGAATCTTAAAGATTCTTGTTAGGGTGATTAATCATTAGATTGAATCTACCCTTGTTTGATTATTACTATGAAACCCTAACCTTTAGGGTTCACTATAAAACCCTAGCCTTTTGGTGCTTAGGGTGTGTTAACAATAATGTTGAAACCCTAGTCCTCTTAGGTTTGTTGATAAAATCTAGAATCTATAATGAAAACTCTATTCTTTTGATGTTTAGGATTTCTATATTATTTTAGCAAAAATCCTAGTCTTTTACGGTTTGTTGTCAAAACCTTAGGGTTCGGTAAATTTGAGTTTATGAACAAATCCCTTGCAATAGTTATAGTAAGATCCTAGGAATGAAACCCTAGGTGAATATTTGTCCATATGATCAAAAACCTAGTTTGTATGAAATTGTTGTATATCTAACTTGGATGTGTCTTGAGTTTACATAGTAGATATTGTTATGAAATACTAAGGCATGATTATGAAACCCTAGATATATATATGTTGGTATTTTAGTTTGTAAAATTTAGGTTTATGACAAAACCCTAGCAAGAAGTCGAAGTCTAGTGTATAAAAAGATGTGTCTCTTGTTAATTATGAACCTAACTAGGCTTAGATATTTGATGTCTACAATCTAAATGTTTTGATGCTTCCATTATAATGATATGAATTTGACATAGTTAACTTCATGCTCCTATATATTTGTATTTGGTTGCACTTATTGTTGAAGATTTCCAAGTACATAATCTTCAATATATTCATAAGTTGAAGATGATAATGATAAGCATGATGAGGGAAGCTATAAGAATGATGATGACCTTGATGCCATAAGAAATAAATGAAACCTTGAAAGAATGAAGTTTCTCCAATATCATGAAGTTGTTGATCTCCCCAAGTTGAGAGGGAGTCTGGATAGAAGAAAGGGTATATCTCTCTAGTTGAGAGGGGGCGAATATTATGACAATCATAATGAATACCCTGAAGTAAGAATGAAACTAAAGGAATGAAATTACTATGAATGTTAGTGATTCATGAAGTTATAAACAAAAGACTTGAGAAGTACTAAGGTTGTATTTGGTGCTACTAAATAAATGAAAGAACAAGAAAGCTTTTGAAAAGATGTAATTGGATAACCTGATGATATAAGAAACATTTGAATGATTGAAGCAACCCAAATATTTGTGTTTGCTTGTATATATATAGTTGAAATTTTATTACTGATTGGGGTTGTGATTGTGCAAGATCTCTCCATAAAATATTGAACGTTTGAAGCATGATTGGATTGGTGGATATATCTGATTTAGTTAATTAGGAGAGATGAAGCATCTTATGGCAAGATGCTTGGGAGGACATCTGGCCAAGCTATGTGTTGATGTCTATATCCTTAAGTAGGGAGGGTGGTGTTGGTCATAGAACTCTGACTTTGGATATGCACCTAGATCCCTGGGTTGGTGGTAGATCTTGAAATTCTAATGATACCTAGAGTGGATAAATCTTGAGTACACCTTAATCCCACCCTATTAGAATACCCTTGTTAGGTATCTAATTTGTAGAATTTCACGTGCTGAGAATCTTCATAGAGTATATCATTTTGAGATCTTACATGTACCTTTGTATATATGTAATTATGAATACCTCCCTAGTTAAGAAGGAGTGTTGAAGAATGTAACTAATATCGGTCTTCATAATTGTATTTGAGTCATGATGTAATGTATTTGTCAAAAGAAAGAAAAATAAATTTTATTATAAAAGAAATTGACTTATTAAAGCACGAGTTTCATGCTTGGGTCGATTGGTTTTAGGTCAAAGCCTCCATTCTATGCTTCTAGGGTTTATGTCAAATGTCCTTGTCCATGTCATAATGTAATAGACCCTTCTTGGGAATTGTCAATCAATAAGAAATTTAATTTTATGTAAAATAGGTCAATTAGGCCTCCTCCACCAAGTCAGCCTCAAATTGGACAAGTTGGCTTAACTAAGGGGAAAAATATCCTACATAAAGGTAACAACTCGACCTCATTTGGAGCACTGACTCACCAAGTTTGATTTGTTGGATATTTGATGACGTATATGTGGTTGTGTAAGTGTTGGAATTGATGTTAGACAAGGGCCAACATGATGATTGGGTGTTTGGGAGAAATCACATTGTTGTTGAAATGCTTTGTATAAAATCATCACAGTAGTTGTCTTATTGAAGAAGCCAAAAAATGATGATCATTGTGATGGGCTAGATGGGACTTCATGGTAGCTACAAATTCTTGTAGAAAATCATCACAATAGCAGGCTTACTGAAGAAGCCAGAGATGATCACAGTGATGGGCTAGATGGAACTCCATGGTAGTTACACGCTGCTTGTAGAGAATCATCAGAGTAACAGGCTTACTAAAGAAGCCATAAAATGTTCATCATGGCGGTTGTGAGTTCAACAATCTAAAGAGTCAATGAGTATAAAAGTTTGTAGTGTTCTTCTAAGCAGCAAAAGGACTCAAAGCCTACATCACACACTCTACATTGGAAAGTTCTCTAAACAAGCTTTCCAACGATATGCGGAAGTCCAAAATTAGGGCCCTGGATCAAAAGATATGGTCTGCTGAAGTTCAGGTTTGAGAAGCCTTAGGAAGGAAGAAATATCGGCATATTAGAAGTCTAGGATATCGACACATTGGAATATCGAAGGTTAGCATAATCAAAGATTGGCACATCGAAGGTTGGAGGCTTAGCACCATAACATTGGCATGTCGGGGATCAAAATATTGGAATTTCTTAAGTGAGGAACTTCAATAAGTTGTGATATCCGATAAGTGTCGATAATTCTATATAAGCATCGAGGAATGCCAAAAGAATATTAACAAAGGATTTTGGTGCAAAACCAAAGATTGATGGGTCGTCTTCTCTTTCCTCTAGCAGGACACATGGTAGCATATAATTGGCTCTCATAAGCCACACTAGCATCTGACACAGGATGATGTGGAAGTATGATAGGACACGTGGCAGTCATATTTAACTGTATTGGGTAATGTAATGGGCCAAAATGAAGTGACAAATGTCACCTCTAAGGAGTAGCCACGTGGAAGTGATGACATCATATCGGAGCTCAACAATCGGAGGATTAAGATATCAAAACTCTAGAGCAGTTGGAGTTTGGAAAAGTTCCGATAAAAGGGGATTCTGATATTGGGTAGGCTCTTGGGCATGTAAATCCATAGAGCCAAGTGCGTAGAGTAATAGCAAAGGAATATTGGCCCCGGAAGGAACAAAGTGCCTTAGCACCTTAATGCTAAGTGGCGATCACAAAAAACAATCCTATGGTGAGAAATGTAGTAAGGGCTAAGCAGAAGGAGCTAGGTCACAATCGAAACTTCGCAGAAGTTACGATACAAAGGGGGCTCCGATATGGCATTTAGCTGGTGGTCATGGGCCTAGTCATATGAGACAGTAAACACTCACGGAGCTAAGCAGCAAGGGACTACGGATATCAAAACACTGCACCATTGTGAAGTTGCGATATGGAATTGCTTTGATAAGGAAGTACATAGCTTTAAAGAATGTATGGGCGGGAAGTTGCGATATTGAATGAAGGCACAAAGGAGTTGGTATTTGAAAAGGGCTAATCTCATGGAAGACTCTGTAACAAGAAACTAAGGACAAATTTGGCAACAAAGATGAATTCGAGTGCTTGAAGGAAGCAATTGACTGCTTTGTGTGCACGAATGGTTGTGGTAAATAAGAACAGAACGGTCACCTCTATGGACTGTCAAGATCTATGGAACGATAAATAAGCATGGTACTCTCAAAGGAATATGCAAGTCATCTGAGAATTAATTTCTCAGTTGGGGAGCTTTGTGTAGTCAGACTACGAAGAATTGTGAGGACCATCTCTTTTTTGGGTGTTGTGAAAAGAAAGTATCAGAGGACGCAAGAGTGGTAAGTGAAGGCATGCCTAAGTACAAATTGGTAGCTATAGGACAAAGTGGAGAGACTCCCGTGTGAATCATGCCTCAGTGAAACAAAACCATCACCAACAACGAAAAAGAAGTGAGACTGAGCATATGTGTGAGAGAGTAGTGTTGTGAGAGTGTGCATCAAAGTAGAGAGGCTCAAGCACCTGAGAGGACATAGTGTAATATAGCAGCAAGATAAACGTAAGGGCTGTGTAAATAATTGCAAGGGTAGTGCTGAAGAAAAGTGAGTGAATAGCCCTTGATAGTGAAGGTAGAGCGCAAAGGAAGTGTTGTTCTGAGAAGCAAGAGGTGACCTGCTGCAAGTGAGCACAGAAGACAGAATGCAAAATTTGAATTTGTGAACAACCATTGTTTGGTATTTTACTTGTACAATTGTATGCCTTTGTTTTTAGTTTGAAATTGTATGAAATAATAGAGAAATGGAAAGAGCAAGTTGGTGCCTCTTGGCAAGTTGGTGCTTGCTAATCAAAGGGGGTTGGTGCCTGCTGTGAGTGGGTGCTCACAAACAAACAAATGTAATTAAGTGGGTGCTTAATTTACATCATAAACAAACAACAAATTGGTGGTTTTTCCCCTCGAGGCTTTCACGTGAAAAACATTGTGTCAAATGTGTGCTACTCATGTGATTGACGTTTGAATATGTGTCTGAAATATTGTTGGTTCACTATTTTGTGAATGAATGCTCTCACAAGTTAAAGAACATAAGAAGGGACTGTAAGCATAATAAGAAAAATAAAAGAGTTTCGTAATTATTGATTCACACCCCCCCCCCCAACCCTCAGCAATTCCTTATTTCAACATGATTTACAGTTTTTGGGGCAGTGAAAAAGTGTGAAATTCAAGGAAGTAGGTGGAAAGGGCTAGCGAAGGAGAAGCGGGTCTCTATCAAATACAAGAAGTCAAAATTATCTCTCTCTCTCTCACACACACATGTGAAGTTGTTGAACTTTTGTAAGGGTCGAAGTTACAATAATATAGCTCTATCGAAGTTCTGGATTTGCTGGGGATTGAAATTATGAGTTGTTGTTGGGATGAAGCTGCTAGACAAGAATAGACTACTAGAGTTTGCATAATCGTATTGGAAGGCTGACTTGGTGGAGGAGGAATTTCTTTTGGTCTAGGGCCTTGGTCTATCTCAACTTGATTTTTCTAGTGCAAGAGTTTGACTGGGTTTTCCCTTATCGAGGGGTTTTAGCTGTGATAGAGTACCTACATATGGTGTCTTTGATCTTTGTGTTTTGCTTTTGATAATTGCTTGATGAAACAAATATAAAAGAAGAACATAATAAAGTTAATAAGTACTCAAAGATATCAAAATTAATTATCAACATAAGAAAATATTTCTGCCTTTCTGATTTTCTAACAATAACAAGTTAATAACATAAGAGTTTGAGGGAAAATTCTATTTTCAGTAATTATTTAACCGCAATCCCCCCACAAAAAAAAACCTCCACCATATGCAAAAATAGTTAGTCAACCATTGATATTGAAGAGCTAGTGTTGTGCTATACATGCCTCTGTAGTGTTTGGCCATGCGAAAGGCTTATCAACTTTTCAATCAAAAATTAATTCGAAAAAATGATTTCTCTTCCGACTTCGAGGGGATTTCATTTGAAAAAATTGGAAGCGAGAGAGTTTGTTTCACCTAGATTTGAATAGCTTACAAGAAGCTTGAATGCTTAAATTTCAGAGGAGAATGGATTAAATGGATCTATTTGAGCATATGTTCCCATATTCCCTTTTGCATCTTGATGCCATTCAAAAATAAGGGTTGAAAACTCACTGCAATGATTTGAACTACTTTTATTTTTTTCACATAATTGACTAATCATTGATTTGATTTTTCTTTTTTGTGATGAGTTTATAGTCGGCGGCTCTAACAACCATATGCGTTTTCCAAGTGGCAGAGTAGTCAATAGGGAGGGTGCCAAAAGTAAGAAACAGGGAAATATATGATAAATAGTATGGAATAGCTTCAAATTTTAAGAAATCTACATCTGGGATCTAGAATATAATTTCCCTAGTTGGTTGGGACCTAAGAATAAGTAATGCCAATTTCCTAGCAAATACAGATCGAGACCCTGTAATTGTAGTTCTAAATCCCATTGAAGCAACAAATATTAAGAGAGTTAGATTTGAGTTTTATTGTTTTAGTTTTGTTTTGTTTTTGTTTTGTTTTTTTTTTTTTCTCCAGAAGGAGAAAAAAATAAACAATTTTCATTAAAATGGAAATTGTTTATATAAATTGTGAAAGAAACATGATAACAGGGCCCCGATTCACTAAAATACCCGTTGGTATCACCAAATATAGCCCATCAAAAGGGAAACCAATCATTATAATGCAGGTCAATAAACCCATTGTAAAATTTAAATAAAAAAAGGCACTAGACCACAAAAAACAATTAGAAGATGCTCTGACCTGCTTGGATGTGCTTGGAAATCCTCCGACATGTATCACACACACATGTGCAAGTTATCCAAGAAAATCAACAAATCAGCCAGAAGATGTTATGACCAACATGGATGTGCTTGAAGATGAAGAAAGGGCACCCTGGCCATACAAGAAAAAACATAGCTAGAAGATATGTTGATTTTTGTAACTTGGGAGGTAATCCAAGCCTTGAGGATCGAGGGTTTGGAGGAATGAGTTCCACAAGTGGCCTTGTGGGGGTGAAACCCAAGCTTGGGGTTTTGCACACATTGATGTTTGGGTAAAAACCATGATGAGGTTGCAACATGTAATGGATGAGGATGATAGTAGATATCGAGACAAATTGAATGCATCGAGAATCATCTAATTTCAACTTGTCATTGAAGAGAAATGAGTTTTTGAAGTTTACACGTGGATTTGTGCACCATAATACAAGTCGACCTTGTTGTTGGAGAGCCCAAGAGTGGTCTAGATGTTGCACATAACACATGTATAATTATAGGTCACATGTGAGGTCATTTGATACATATAAGTGCATCAAAATCAAAGGAAAAGCTCTGAAATCAGACAGAGAAGGAGGCAACAAGGACACAAGGGCTAGAGCACAAGATTTCAGAGAGATTAGTTCTATTTTTTGGTGCAAGTTTCTCTATGAGGGAAAGATGCATCTCTAAGGAACTTTGTGTTGAGGCAAGGAAGTGTTTTGGGATAGTTTATCTCCCAAAGTGTGGTGCGAGTTTATTGCAAATCCTGGCCATAGTAAAAGGTATGTTTTAAAGCTATTTTTTGTGCTTGTTAAGTATGGGGACCTCTATTATATGTAGTCGTAAGGAGATGTAGAAAACACCAGATGTTTGGATGAGGTTTGAGAGATGTGAAGCCTTGTGGAGGAGCCTCTCTATAGGTTGAAACATCTAAGAGGTCAAGCTAAGGTAAATAGAGGTAGGGACAACTTCAACAAGTGGTTTGCTTGTGCCTTGAAGTAGCCCTAGGTTGTTGTAGCAGTCTAAGATGGTTGAGAGCATTCTGGAGTGTCCAAGGTGTCTTGAAAAGTAAAGGAACAAACATAAAAATAGGTGACAGTTTGGACAAGAAATACAATGATTATGAAGCTATGGTTTAGGCCTATTGTGTGCCTTAACTAGTATTGTACAACCACATAAATCTAGGTCAAGGAGGCAACATCAATATGTTGCAGATGTCGTCTTGTTGATGGTTGGATGCTAGAGGATGAGTGTCCTAGGAGAGGAAAACTTGTGAATTATGTTGGAATCCACATGGAAGGGTCTCCATAGGTGATGGATGCCATAACTAGGAGCAGATTCTACAACAGGATTGGTCACCCGTGGTCTGTTGGAGGGAAGCATGAGAGTGGACCAAGTGTGGACGTGGATTGGGCATTTATGGTATGCTGGAGGACAACGTGATAGTGCCCAAGTTGGAACCCAATGTGCACCATATTCATGGACTTAGGTGGTTCTTAGAGTGGTGGTTGTTGAGCTCAAGGGTTTGATAATCTAGGAGCAATTTGATTATCCCTAGACTTGTTTATGGAGAAGGACTTTTACAACAAATGATGTGAAATCCTCCTAGCTCGTGTTCATTGTGGGAGATGGAAATATTGTAGTGATAGGTGGTAGCCCTCCTTGTCTATGTTGATTTTCATTCGAGCAGCGCAGGAAGACCATAGTGGGCTGAAATCCCTAAGTAGATGAGAAACAACAGTGGGCATATTAAGAGTTGTTCACAAACAAAGATGTGAACAACTCGACATGAGTCTTGATGTGTTGTGCCCTTGATGGACTAAGACACAACTAGTGAGTAGATTGGAGAGTCAAGGTTCAGTGGCCATATGGACTTGGGTCATTGATAGAGGTAGTGCTACAAATCGAGAGCCAAAGGACTGGACAAGTACAGGGTACGACCCAGGGGAGTTGTGAAGTCAACTACATTAACTAGATGGTCAGAGTATCTTTTTGAGGGTAGATTGGTTGTCGATGGATTGACACCAAGCCCTAGTTTTGTATTCCTATACTAGTGGATATTTGAGGGCCATTATCTCTTGTATAGGAGCCCTAGACTACTATACTATTCAATTTGATTAATATAACGAAGTTGGGTGAAAATTGCAAAAAGTTGTCTATATTTTGTGCACTAGTAGATTTATTGTTGTTTATATTCCACTGTGAAAAGTAGTTTCATTGTGATCTTTGGTTTGGTAATGTCAGTGATTTAAGATTCTATCCTAGACATCAAGATCATAGAAAAACAAGATATTCTAACTGACAAGAAAATCTTGAAGATGCTCTGACATGCCACTTCATTGCTTTCAGTAGCTAGCATGAAGTGATTTCATGACAAGAAAATAGGGTTTCAAGGCCCAAAACCCCAAACGACGACTCCAACATGGGTTTGCTAACCCTAACAAAGAAACTAAGAGAAGAAAGAGCGTAAGGCCCGCTTATAAGACACTAAGGGTTACTGAAATTTAGGGTTCAAACCCTAATAAGAACTGAGAAGAGGTGGCCACAAATCCCCAAGAAGGAGAGGTGGCAGATCCATAGTAAGAAACAACAAGCACTATTTCCCACACTAATAAAGGGATCAACCACCTATCAAAAAATAAACAGGGCCCAAAATTGACTGTGATGACCACTAAGACAAGAACCCTAGATGTGCCCACTTGAATGGCCAATGACAACAACAACATGAAAATAGGGCGGCATCAAAAGGAAACACTGAGCATAAGGCCCCAAAGCTAAAGGCACACACTGCAAAAAAAATCCCTAATGACACGTAGACCCCATATGCAACTGAGAAGGAAACCACAAATTGGTGACGAGATGAACTCTGGTTAAAAGGAATGACACAACTTTGAATAAAGAGGAGGCTTGAACTAGGGGTAGGCGTGGCTAGGGTTCAACAACCTTGCCCATACTCTAGATTTTTCCCACTCTCTGTTTACTTCATGATGCAACTCCATGGAATTTAGTCTTCTTAACGTGGTATTTGCAACTATGCATCTCTGTGGACTTTAGTATTCAAAAAATGACTCGACATTTAGCATAGTTACTTGTCATATAGTTGAAGCTTACTATGTCATCGGGAAGGTTAGGGTCTTGTTGACCACTGGAGTGGCACCTGATGATTATATAAAGAGTCCATGCCCAAGGATGATCCAGAAGACACTTGTACCATCAAATATCGTTAGTCATCAAAGTTTTTTAACTCTACTTCTATCTTCTCATCATCTTTCTTGTACTCAGATTCCAGACCCTACGGGGAATTGTAATAAGTGATACTAGTAATGATGAATTTTGAGTTTGTACCAAGCCTAGGATGTTGGGACTCGATCAGAAAATGAGTACACCCTGGAGTGTTTTTTTTATCTGGTTAATTATCCCTTCTTTTTCAGAGGCAGATAATTTTCTAGGTTTTCCCACTCACGTTTTACCCCAAAGCCGGGGTGACGGTTTGAAGAATGAGCCCCTGACACATCTTAGTGTCTAGAGTCGATATATATTACCATACTAAATCACATAAAAAATTTCATGGAATTTGGTTAAGTCTAGGTATTCATTTTTTAATTTTTTAGATTTCTAGTAGGTCAAAAATTACAAATAAAATTGTATTTAAATTGTAATAAGTGTAGTATAGAGAAGTTGTATGGGATATGAGTAATCAAAATTACACCTCTCACCCTCAACTTTCTACTATGACACACTTTGAAGGGTTAATAATGTGTTTTGGACCTTCAAAACCCACTTTTCCTAAGTTTAGTGGAAAATCTGGCAATTAATTAAGCCAAAAATTAAATAAATTGAGAAAAATAAATATCCACACATGCTAAATGTTGTGGAAATGAGGTGGAAAATTATGGGGTAGTTAAAGTGAAGTCCCAAGGTAATGTGAACTCCTAAAATCAAGGAAAGGACATGTACTCAAATAAAATCGAATTTCTGGCATTAAATTAAAAAATTGCTTGGAAATTCGAATTTGTGAAGTTAATGCACATTTGGGAGGATTTGGGAGAATATTTGGTGGAGATTTTTGTGGGAAATTGTTCCCACAAGGGTTACCACCCATATATACTTATCATTCCACCATAAAATTTGAATTTGACACATAAGGGAAAAAGAAAATGATGTCCACTTGCCAAAATTCGATTTTTACACTTGGCATTGGAGCTCCATTCAACAAATTCGAATTTCTCTTTGGCATTGTCACTTCATGCCACTTGTTTAATCACTTCTACATTGGGATTGGTTTCCATAGTTCTATATAATAGAGCTTTGAGCTTTCATTTGTATAATATTGTTACTAGCTATTGTGCTTGCGGAAGCGCTGCTACCTTGTACACTTTCAGAAATATCAATAAAGAATTTGGGGTTTCATTCATGAGAATCTGTTCCTTCTTTTTGAGTGTGATGAATTTTTGAACATTGGTATAATCCCTTTTACTCATACTTTGATCTAATTTGCTTCCATATGCTCTTGTAGATTTGTTAATATAGAACTATCTTGCATTTACATTTGATTTAGAAGTATGTTTTAGGTATAGAATGCTCTAGTTGGTTTTAAATAAATCTTTAGAGTTTCTAATAATTGTTTATTGCTATATGGAACTAATTCTTGATTAAAGTTTTGTAGAGAGAACATCTTGTTGGGATTATAGAATCAAGCGTGAGGGGAAGTCTTTGAAGAGACCAACCCACTCTTGATACATTCTTAAAAGAGCTCTCATTTGTTCTTTGAATCTTCATAGTCTTATTTTACAAAGTGGTTTTGCAGGGATTTCGGCACATAGCTTGTATACAAGCCGAGAACTTCTAAATTTAAATCTCTTTTAAGAAAAACATTGTATTTCATTTCTTTCATTTGCTATCTAAGAGATTGAAGATGGATAAGCAAAGAAAAGAGTTTAATCTCACTTTTTAGCTTAGCTTTTTGTAAATTATAAGTGTACATATACATTTTATATTGTTGATTTTTCCATTAATACTTAACTTATTTTGCAGCCATTGTTTGGATTGTTTGCTAATTCTTGTGTGGCAAATTTTGAAGAGCAACTTCTCGCAACATCTAACAAGTGTTTGCAGGACCTTTGGCAAGTGTTGGGGGTTCGATTCCCAAGGATGTCGTGAGCCCTCTTGAGACTTATTTTGGCCAAGTCTAATTCACTAGAGGGCTGCCCATTTTCCTCTATAATCTGTGGGCATTTGGAGGAAACTCACACCTTTTTTTCCCTTGGATAAGTTTTGTGAGATCTTGTCACTACTTTCTCAATAAAGGAGTTCTAGTGTCCAAATTTCAAGCAATTATTGTGAGGACTCTCCTTGAAGTATAGTTGAGAACTTTGAAGGTCTCTCTTCTCATTGTAATATTAATAAAAGATCTAACTTGCTTGTGGGAGCTTGGGATTTCTCCCATGGTATCCTATCTCCCCATTTAGAGGGAGGGTTCTCTCGAGTGGATTGACATTTGCATGGTTTAATCTTTCATACTTCATTCACTTGCATGCATACTTTAATTGGGAATTAACACAACCTCACTATCACATTTCATTAAGTTAAAGTTTGTTACAATTTCATTTGAGCTTTGCATTTTCTTTCTCATTGTTGCTTGGAGCTACAAGCTTACACTTTACTTTGGCAATTCATCTTTACATGCAAGCATTTTATATTCTTAACAAACTTTGATTCGTTTCCATTTACCTTGGTAAATTGTTTCATGAGCACTTGAATACATACTTCAATTTTATGCTACATCATTATCTTGAATATTGGAGCAATTTATTGTCATTGTCTATTTGAAACAAATTTTACTTTCAAGCAAATTGTTTGTATCATTTTAATTCATTGATGAAACACATGCAACACTTGTAAACTAATTTTATTTCTCTAATTGAAGTTATAATTGCAACTTATGTTGAACACTATTTCATTTTCAAGCATTACAAATCAATCTCTTTGAAGCATTTGCATGTATCATTATTTTAATTTGGGGAATTAATACAATTTGCATTTCATCTAGGCATTTTAGTGTAGGAAGGCCCCAAGCCTCGTTAAAATTTTACCTCCAACATAAGTTGGTTGAAGTATACATCTTAGGGATCCTCTACTCCTCTATTGACTCCTCACTATGAGATCCATATCATTGGGCGAGGGTGAGGTCTGAGGATTGAAGAGTTAAATTGTAATATTTTTGTAGAGTTAATTAATAAAATTACCCAAGAACACTTTCCATTACATTTACTTTACTTCTCTCTTAATGGTTTGAGTTTTTATATGCAAAGTCTATTCCAAAAGTAAGTATTGTAATCATTGCAAACAAGTGTTTTCTTTTCATGTTTCAAGTCTAATTGCATATTGATGTTTTGGTTTAGCACTTCCATTCTTTTACATTTCCAAGTTAATTACTAATTTTTGGGTTTTGGCAAGATATGTTTCACATGTTTTGATTTATAAAGTTGATTATCTCAAAAGAATTTTGTATCTTACATATTTTGTGCTAACAATTCTTATTTACATTTTAGGGTGACTTTGTTTTCTCTTTTTAGAGCATTGCATTTTACTTTGAGCAAATATATCTTTAAATTGTTGAGCAAATTCCTTATAAGACACTGGTTTTATGGTTTTTAATCATATTTATGATTAGCTTTGTTATTTCAAGTTGTTCACTTCATATTTGCCCATAAATCCTTAAAAGTAATCCATTTTAACTATAACAATCTCCTAAAAACTCATATCTTTTAACTTAACTTTTCATTAGGGACCATCCCCCTTAGCTAACCTAGGATATAGCTCAAACAGAGAGAGTCGGGATTAGTGTGACAACCCCTTTCTTGAGTTCCCTGCCACCAACCACACCTTTTGGGGTTGAAGGCTTTTCTCACTGACTTGTAGGTAGGTGTAGGCGGCGGGGTCAACATCTTTGGTGCCGCTACCAGGGACAAATCTTCTTGTACCTGGGAAAAATCGACTAACCTTTTGGTTTTAGCATTTTGAACTTTAGATTTAGGTTCTTGCTCAAGTGGCAACTCTACTCAATCCAAATGTTGCAAGAGTCTCTACTAGGAGAAATTCAAATGGTCTAGTTAGCCCCTCTCCTGATCCTAAAAGGGTTTTTAAAGAGAGGTTGAATAGACTTTCTCATAGTAGAGCTCTTGCTAGTCTTCGGCAAGAGACTATTTCTGATATTCATTTACTTTTTTAAGAACAAGTAGAGCGTAGCATCATGAATGATATTTTTGCTCCTTATGATTTCACTAACATAAATGGCTATTCTCACAATATCCCTGACAAGGCTATTGAAAAGTTTCCTTCCTTTCAAGGTAACAATGCCATTAGTGCTACACCACATGTGAAAAACTTTAATGTTTGTATCTTTAAATGGTGTAACATTTCTAATTATGAGGATGAGGCTTTTTGTTTTATCTTTAGAAGAGGATGCTCTTGATTGGCTCACTAAGCAACTTGCTAACTCATATAACTCTTTATAAGCCATTCTGACTGCATTTTTAGATAAGTTTGGAGAGAAGAGGGAAAATAAGAATTTGATCAATGCTATTAGCATCATGAAGAAAAATGAGAATGAGACCATGGAGGAGTTTAACAAGAGATTCAATGAATTAGCAAGAAGCATGCCAGCTACTGGTAAACCTCCTGATGAATTTTTTTATGCTCATATCTAGATGCTATTGGGGTTGAAATGCCTATGAGTTGAGGAGGAAGGAGCCTACGAATCTAAGTGTAGCTAAATCTAAAGCCTTGAATATAGAAAGGGCTAGAAAACAATCACGAAAATCTGAAATTCTTGGTTTCAATAGAGGTACATCAAAATCAAATGATTCCTAAGGCAAGGCCAAGGAAGAGACTACACATGATCCTATTAAAGAATTAACTCAACTCATCAAGATCATGGAAGGAAATCACATTAAAGAAATGCAAGCCATGCAAAATAGGTTGGTGGCCATGGAGAGATCACAAGTGCAAAGGTTCCAACCTCGGCCAAATGATAGATATCAAAAGAATAAAGGCCCTTAACAGGAGCATAGACCTCCAAATCCATTGGAATCCACAAATATGGTAGATCAAATTTTCCCTTTTTGTAGGCCATATAATCAGTTCCATGAAGAAGCTACATGTTCATATGTAAAGAGAATCATGGAAGGTGCATGTTAGGAGATGAACATGTAGGGATAGCTGGTCAAATCAATATGTTCTCCATGGAGGATCAAATATAAACCATTGAGAGAAATCAAGAGATTGACCATATGCCTAATAATCTTGGGGTTTACAATATGATTGCAAAATTTGATGAGGTCACTAAGATTTTTGGGGAAAAACCTACATCTGGACAAATTCTTGCTATGGCAAAACACAAAGGGATGACTTATCAGAGAAGGGATATCCAAGACCAGAATAAGCACATAAATTTTTCTCCTCCTGCTTCAGAATTGAATTTTGACTTGGGAAATTGGGTGAATAATTCAAAGGTTTCTATTCCAGTGACAGAACTTTTAAAGATACCATATCAAAGGGCCAAGTTACTAAGTGCCATTGAAGTTACTCAAAGGTAAGAAAAGCCTAGTGACGAACCAGAAGATGAGGAAATTGTATTGAAAAGTATGAACTGTTATGTGGGGAATGAAGATCATCTACCATTTTATGTTTCTTTGATAGTGAATGATCGTCTTTTACACAACTGCATGCTTGATTCAGGGGCTTCATCAAATGTCATGGCCAAAAAAGTCATGGAGCAATTGAATTTAAGGGTTTCTAGGTCCTATCACAACATATGTTCAATGGATTCTAAAAGAATTGAAGTGTGTGGAATAATTAAAAATTTATAGGTTCCCCTGATCGGGGTGATAAAGAGGGATAGTACGAAAAAATGGATAGCACAAGGGAGAGGAAAACCAGGATGGCCACCTACTACCTTCATCGTAGTTCAAATGGCTATGGTGGCGCCCTGCATGCTTGCGGGAATTTCAAGGCAGCGTAGTGGAAGGAGTGAGGGGGGAGAGGAGGTAAGAAGCGGCGATGGTAGTGGGATGGGACGTGGGCCAGATGGGTTGGGGTACATGAGGGTGGTAAGGGTGGGAGCAAAACTTAGTATGCAGCGAAGGGAGAAGGAGAACGGTGCAGCACAGGTGCTGGGATCTTCGGTGGGCGAGTGTGATTACCGGTATGTCCCCCTTGGCTCTCCTCTTGAATTTCACTCTGGCTTACTTAGTATGGTGGAGGGGGGCGGGGATCAATGGGAATTGCTGGGGAGGGGCAGGTATGAGTGGGTTTTCTTCTTATACAGCCCTGCATAGTAAGGCGATAGAGAGTGGTAAGCTGGGATTTGCAGGAGAAGGGCTGAGGCTAAATAGGTCAGAGGGTTGCATGGTGAGGAAGAGAGAGGATCAAAGCATAGGTATATCAAGGAATTTTAGTAGTGGGGCAGAGGGTCAGCTCGAGAATTCCAAGAACCCTATCCAGGTGGAGGGAAGCATAGCAGAGAGCTCGGCCACCTTCCTTTGTCTAGGGGGAGAGAGACCTCTATCGCTACAGAACAACGGGGGTGGCCGTAGTGGGGCAAGAAGGCTAAGTGATAAGGAAATGCTGACTGATGGGAAGATTATAGCACCCCGAAAGCTAACCTTTGATGTTGATAATTACAAGCTAGAGGCGATAAAGGAGAAAATGGCTCGCTTGGGCAGAGGCAGGGGTCGTAGAGGCAGAGGGCGACAGAACCAGCCGAGTAGAAATGAGCTGTCAACCTTGGCGCCAACAAGTCAGAGGTGAGGAAGGAAAACCATGAGGACAACAGTCCAGGAAGCAGCTAGAGCCTATAGAGAAGGGACGGATGCGGATATTCGACAACTAATCCAAGAGATGGAAGACAATGTAATGGAAGAGGAATCAAAAATTGAGATGGAGGAATGGGGAGACATTATCCCTGACCCAGGGCATACCAGAGGCCGAATGATGTTGTATCGGCAAAATCTGCATGTGTACTGGGTTTTAAAGCATTTACTAGCTAAGGCTCTGGAGCAGGTGGCAGCAATAGCTTAAGGCATGCCCAATATTAAAAAGGAAATGAAGAACTTGCATATTATCATGATAATGTAGGATAGCAAGCTGGATGAGATCCAAAAACAACTGATGAAGTTGTCTCCCGCACCAAATGACTCGACGGCAACACCTGCTAATGGAGATTTTGATGCAGAAGACTGGAAGGATTAGTCCTTTACAATTTTCTTGTTTGATTATTTTGTGGCTAGATTTTCTTTTCAGACATTTGTATGTTAGTTTGTAGCATGTTTAGTGTTTTTAGATGTGCTGTTCACATAGCATGGATGGAAATACTAATTAAATTTTGTTATTGGATGGCATATAACAAACTTAGGTGGCCAACAGACTTGGTTTCCCATATGGGCAAGTTGAGGCCACCAGAATGTTGTATCTGGACCAACTTGTTTTTTAAATAGAAAAGGAGGATACTACCCTAGCTTACAAAAAAAAAAAAAAAAGATTTACAGGTTTTCCTGTATGCATACACAGATAGAATAATGACTATGGATATTGTTGTGATAGATGTTCCAGATTCATGGGGAATGCTCCTATAAAGAAAATGGGCATTAGATCTAGGTGGCAGCCTTCAAATGGACTTATCATATGCCACCATCCCCATGCTTGATAATACCTTTGTCAGACTTGATCAAGAGTTAGAGAAAAGGTATCATGTTGAAGATCCAAGGAAACCCAACAATGAGATTATATATAGATCATGCCAGATAGGGAGTGATGCAGTGTTGAAAAATTTCCTTCCCCACTTAATAGAACAGATTCAAAACGAAGAGATTAGGCATAGCTCAAAAAGATTGGGTACTTCAAATTTTCCATCAGAGCATTTTCAAGACAAAGCAGGAGGATTGGAAATAAATGCATCGTCATCACCATCACAACTAACTAAGAAGAAAAGAAAAAAGAAAAAATATATAAAAAATGAACCACTAGTTTTGAGCAGGATCAAGCCTCAACGCATCAATTATCAAAAAAGGAAAAGGCAGAGGTTTGGTATATCTAATGGCCACAAACATGTTAAAATTGGGGCAAGTCATAATCCCAAGATAGTCAGAATTAGGCAAGGCACATCAAAGAAAGAACCTATGGACTTGCCTGTGAGTAGGCAAGTTATCAAGATGGATTTTATCGAAGACATCTGATGCAATGGGGCATCTTTTCGTATCATATTTCTAACCTTATCTCCTGCCATTTTTGTTTTAGTAGTTTTATTTCATGAATAAATTGTCATTTATGCTCTTAGAATAATTTTCCATTTCTTCATTTATGTACTTTATTTTATTTGATGATATTTTGAATGGATACTGCTGATATATGCCTTTTGTCGGTAGATGTAGATTCCAGGTTCTTGCACACTATCATTTCATATCTAGCATGCATCCCCATATGGAGCCAAATGTTGATCATTGGAATGACACTTGATGATTATATGAAGACTCGATACCCAAGGATGATCCAGAGGACACTTGTGCCATCAGATATCGTCAGTCAACAAAGTTTTTTAACTCTACTTCTATCTTCTCATCATCTTTCTTATACCCAGATTCCACATCCTACGAGAAATTGTAATAAGTGATACTAGTAATGATGAGTTTTGAGTCTGTGATAGGCCTAGGATGTTGGGACTCGATCAGCAAACAAGTACACCTTGGAGTGGTTTTTTTATCTGGTTAATTATCCCTTCTTTTTCAGAGGCAGATAGTTTTCTAGGTTTTTTCACTCACGTTTTACTCCAAAGCCGGGGTGACAGTTTGAAAATTGAGCCCCTAACACATCTCAGTGTCTAGAGTCAATGTATATTACCATACTAGATCACACAAAAAATTTAGTGGACTTTGGTTAGGTCTAGGTAGTCATTTTTTAATTTTTTAGATTTCCCGCAAGTCAAAAATTGCAAATAAAATTGTATTTAAATTGTAATAGGTGTAGTCTAAATAAGTTGTATGAGGTTATGAGTAATCAAAATTACACCTTTCACCCTCAACTTTCTACTATGACACACTTTGAAGGGTTAATACTGTGTTTTGGACCCTCAAATCCCACTTTTCCTATGTTTAGTGGGAAATCTGGCAATTAATTAAGCGAGCAATTAAATAAATGGAGAAAAATAAATATCCACACATGCAAAATGTTGTGCAAAGGAGGTGGAAAATTGTGGGGAGTTAAAGTGAAGTCCCAAGGTGATGTGGACTCCTAAAATCAAGGAAAGGACATGTGCTTAAATAAAATCGAATTTCTAGCATTAAATGAAAAAAACTATTTGGAAATTCGAATTTGTGAAGTTAATGCACATTTGGAAGGATTTGAGAGAATATTTGGTGGAGATTTTTGTGTGAAATTGTCCCCACATGGGTTACCACTCATATACACTTGTCATTCCACCATAAAATTCAAATTTGGCACATAAGGGAAAAAGAAAATGATGTCCACTTGCCAGAATTCGATTTTTACACCTGGCATTGGAGCTCCATTCAACAGATTCGAATTTCTCTTTGGGATTGTCACCTTATGCCACTTGTTTAATCACCTCTACATTGGGATTAGCTCCCATAGCTCTATATAATAGAGCCTTGAGCTCTCATTTGTATAATATTGTTACTAGCTATTGTGCTTGTGGAAGCGCTACTGCCTTGTACAGTTTCAAAAATATCAATAAAGATTTTGGGGTTTCATTCATGAGGTGTTCCTCCTTTTCAAGTATGATGAATTGTTGAGCATTGGTATAATTCCTTTTACTCATTCTTTCATCTAATTTGCTTCCTTATGCTCTTGTAGATTTGTTAATGTAGAGTTATCTTGCATTGACATTTGATTTAGAAGTATGCTCTAGGTATAGAATGCTCTAGTTGGTTTTAAATAAATCTACAGAGTTTCTTATCATTTTTTATTGCTAAATCTATATGGAACTAATTCTTGATTGAATTTTTGTAGAGGGAACATCTTGTTGGGATTACAGAATCAAGTGTGAGGGGAAGTCTTTGGAGAGACCAAAGCCACTCTTGATACATTCTTAAAGGAGTTCTCATTTGCTCTTTGAATCTTCATAGTCTTATCTTACAAAGTGGTTTTGCAGGGATTTCGGCACATAGCTTGTACACAAGCTGAGAACTTCTAAATTTAAATCTCTTTAAAAAAAAACATTGTACTTCATTTCTTTCATTTTCTATCCGAGAGCTTGAAGATAGCTAAGTAAAGACGAGAGTTTACTCTCACTCTTTAGCTTAACTTTTTGTAAATTATAATTGTACATATACATTTTATCTTGTCGATTTTTCCATTAATACTTAACTTATTTTGTAACCATTGTTTGGATTGTTTGCTAACTCTTGTGTGCCAGATTTTTAAGAGCAACTTCTCGCAACATCTAACAAGTGTTTATAAGACCTTTGGCAAGTTTTGGGGGTTCGATTTCCAAGGATGTCGTGAGCCCTTTTGAGACTTATTTTGGCCAAGTCGAGTTCACTAGAGGGTTGCCCATTTTCCTCTTTAGTCCATGGGCATTTAGAGGAAACTCACACCTTATTTCCCTTGCATAAGTTTTGTGAGATCTTGTCACTACTTTCTCGAGAAAGGAGTTCTAGTGTCCAAGTTTCAAGCAATTATTGTGAGGACTCTCCTTGAAGTATAGTTGAGAACTTTGAAGGTCCCTATTCTCAATATAGTATTAATAAAAAAATTTAACTTGCTTGTAGTAGCTTGGGATTTCTCCCATGGTATCCTATCTCCTCATTTAGAGGGATGCTTTTCTTGAGTGGGTTGACATTTGCGTGGTTTAATCTTTCATACTTCATTCACTGACATGCATACTTTAATTGGGAATTAACACAACCTCACTATCACATTACATTAAGTTAAAGTTTGCTACAATTTCATTTGAGCTTTGCATTTTCTTTGTCATTGTTGCTTGGAGCTACAAGCTTACACTTTACTTTGGACAATTCATCATTTCCATGCAAGCATTTTATATTCTTAACAAACATTGATTCGTTTCCATTTACCTTGGTAAATTGTTTCATGAGCACTTGAATACATGCTTCAATTTTATGCTACATCGTTATCTTGAATATTGGAGAAATTTATTGTCATTGTTTATTTGAAACAAATTTTACTTTCAAGCAAATTACTTGTATCATTTTAATTCATTGATGAAACACATGCAACACTTGTAAACTAATTTTATTCCTCTAATTGAAGTTATAATTGCAATTTATGTTGAACACTATTTCATTTTCAATTGCAAATCAATCTCTTTGAAGCATTTTCATTTATCATTATTTTAATTTGGGGAATTAACACAATTTGCGTTTCAGCTAGCCATTTTAGTGTAGGAAGGCCCCAAGCCTTATTAAAATTTTACCTCCAACATAAGTTGGTTGAAGTAGACATCTTAGGGATCCTCTACTTCTCTATTGACTCCTCATTGTGAGATCCATATCATTGGGCGAGGGTGAGGTTCGAGGATTGAAGAGTTAAATTGTAATCTTGTTGTAAAGCTAATTAATAAAATTAACCAAGAGCACTTTCCATTACATTTACTTTGCTTGTCTCTTGATGGTTTGAGTTTTCATATGCAAAGTCTATTCCAAAAGCAAGTATTGTAATCATTTCAAACAAGTGTTTTCTTTTCACGTTTCAAGCCTAATTGCATATTGATGTCTTGGTTTATCACTTCTTTTCTTTTACATTTCCAAGTTAATTACTAATTTTTGGGTTTTGGCAAGATATGTTTCACATGTTTTGATTTATAAAGTTGATTACCTCAAAAGAATTTTGTATCTTACATATCTTGTGCTAACAATTCTTATTTACTTTTCAGGGTGACTTTGTTTTCTCTTTTGAGAGCATTGCATTTTACTTTGAGCAAATATATCTTTAAATTGTTGAGAAAATTCTTTATAAGGCATGGGTTTTATGGTTTTTAATCATATTTATGGTTGGCATTGTTATTTCAAGTTGTTCACTTCATATTTTCCCATAAATCCTTAAAAGTAATCCATTTTCACTATAACACTCTCCTAGAAACTCATATCTTTTAACTTAACTTTTCATTAGGGACCATCCCCCTTAGCTAACCTAGGAGATAGCTCAAATGAAGAGAGTCAAGATTAGTGTGACAATTCCTTCTCTGAGTTTCCTGCCACCAACCACACCTTGTGGGGTTGAAGGATTTTCTCACTGACTTGTAGGTAGGTGTAGGCGACAGGGTAAATAGGTCCCTGTTGATGCCTCGAAAATCGCTGCAACAACAATGGGGAATAACCACTGGTCTGGACCTTAAAGCAACTCCTTTTCCGTTTGGATTAGTGGCTCCAACTGGTTTAACTAGGTCTAGTTATTTTCTCCCTATCGCTATTGGTTTATGATGTATCTTTAACTACCAATAGACAAAGATATCAGATTATTTCTTCTTGCTGATCAGGCAAGAGAATGACCCTTAAGCTGATTTGGGTTCAGCCAAACCACAACTAAACTTTTGTCTTTTTGAGAAGAGGACTTAAAAATGTAGAATTTAATCTAAATGCAAGCTTATTCTATAATACAAGCAAAAAGAAACTAATCTTAATCCTATCTTAATTAGGTAGATATAGATCTAACCCAACTAAGAACAAGATAATTAAAGTATTGGGATTTAAATATGTCTTGTTTATAATGAATATCAAATTAATTAAGTAGTTCAATTAACTGACATTATGGATACTAAAACACATCCTATTGAGACCTATCAACTGAAATAATAAACCAACAACATTTCCAGAAGTAGTTCACAAAAATGATATTGATTATCATATCAGTAAATCCACTAATTAAACAATTTTCCGTTTCATTTGAGAGATTTCCATCCATTTTTCATTAATTCATTTGAAAAATATTTGGAAAGTTTTCCTTCACGGAAGATTGTCAATAATTTAATATTTGTACATAACACTAACAATTTTTTCCAGGCCTTTGAATTTGAAAACTCATATCCACAATTTGGCCTTTCATCTCCTCTTTTGAACATTTCCCAATTATTAATAGAAATCCATCCAGATTTCTATGATTCAATTGATATTCAATTGGAAAGGAAATTTCAAGAGAATGAGACCTTAATTAAGTTGCTAACAATAACTGTAAATTCTACTCACAGATTTAATTTCCTTAGTTCAATCAGATTTGTATTTTTATTACTAACATTTAAACTGTACATATATGCAGGAATAAAAATGAGAGAATGGTTACATTGGAAATATGACTATACCTAGCCATTTTCATGTATATGGTTAGAATATGAGTAGAATTAATTTAGTTTGTTTTATGTTGTTAATTTGTTTATTTTTATTTCAACAGTTTTGTAGATTAAAAAATAAAACAAAGCAATCAACCCTTTTCATACGTGTTCAGTGAAAACATTTTCTTCTTATCAAAAAGTTTTAACTCTTGTTTTCCTTTTTAAATTTCTTGCAGCAATACCTCTACCCATGAATACATCTCTGCCTATTTCGAATAATGTATTGACAAAATTTAATTGAGTATGCACTTGGCACACATTCAAATCTGTGTTGATATTCTTCCACAAATTAGTGGCTTATTCTCATTCTAATCTTTAGCTTATTATCTGATGCTACAAAACACATCATATTTATTTTACTGAAGGCATTATTAAACAGTCACTATAACAATACAGATTTCTCTCAAGTTAATTCGAAATGAGTAGAGGTAATAAATTGTTGTTTCAATTCAAAAAGGGAAGACTATTTTCATATTTATTTCTGGTAAATTTTATATTTCTTGAATATGAATAAGTGGATTTTATTTAGGCTGATTACTCACTCCGATTTAGAATAAATGATGAGATAATTTTGAACAAAGTCATAATTTTGATAAATCCTAGGAAGGATTTAAAGATTCATGAGGTAAAATCTGCAGACAATTTCTTTATAGGTACGCATTTACAAGTTTATTCTCGTTTATTATTAGTTTATATTTTCCTTAGTTTATTTTTTATTTTTGTTCTATTTTATTTGCGGGTTTTCATTTTGTTTTCACAATTTGAAGTAAGCAGCAAACTCATTTTAAATTTGCAACAGGTTCAAATTTTTTTTATTTTGTGATTCATTAGAATTTGAACATTTTTAACTTTGCTTTCAACCATCATAAAACACAATTGAAATTTCAAGCAATATCATAAGATTCAACTTGATTTTCATATTGCTGATACTTCAATGAAAATATTCGCGATACTCTCATCCCGCTCATCTTTGTCAATAATTTCATTCCAATATCACATCATTCATATCACAACCATTTGTAGCAAATATTTCATCGGAAGTAGCTTTTAGCATTTTTGTTAACAAATTGTTTAATAAAAAAACTCCGATGTATTACCTCGCTCATATGTCATATCGCATTTTGCATATCGGAGTTTTGCAGTTGAATATACTTCCATCATCATGAATTGCTGATCTCTGATAAACGACTTTACCGATATTGTGATGACCACATAATTCTGGATCCGATATGAAATTCAAATCAAGTTTATAAAATATCGTGTCCATTCAACTGCAATAAAAGTAAGGGCATAATTTTAAAGGGCCGATGTCTTGGATCCGATATGTTATTAAATTTTCATCATAAAATTATCGGGTCCACTCTTCATCGCATATCAGCGTATCGAGAATTGTTACAACATGTGTCTAAGATTGTCGATCGTCGATTAGTTATGCCATTCATCTCATCGCCAATATTGCAATCGCCTCCTCGCATTTTTATTTATGGCCATACCACTATTTCAAATTTGCAATGCGCAATGTGCAATGTGCAAAATACAAATCGCGAGATGTGGTGTGCGATCTGCGAATTGCAGCATGATTGTCCCCGATTCATGGTATAACAGTTCTTCAATAGTGTGATCACTACATCTCATCGCACATATTTTCTTCGCATGGTCTCATATCGGCAATTTTCTATTTCAACCGTCGATGCAATAGCTTCCAATGCATGTCTTTGAGCCATTAATATTTAATCGACATATGGCATAGCAACAAAGGTGAAGTCTTGCGAATTAAATTTCAAGCATGGTGAAGAAACATGTTATGTGAATCATCCGATACGGCGATGTGTTATTTTAAAAGAAAGCTTGGGTAATCACTATGGTAAAAAAGCAATTGATGACAAATTTGCAATAAATTCAAATCATTTCAATTTCTCATATATTTCAGTTTTAAATATATAATTCCATAATTAAATATGGAATTCAAGACCTTTCTATCTTCATATTTAAATTTTATCATCTTGGATTTGGTCTTGATTTTGAACAATTTATAAAATCATGGAATTTATATGAAACTTATAATATTTTGAGAAACAGTCATTACTACAAATTCTCATTCTCATTTCTGATGCATTTGTTTTAATTTCAATTCTCTTGAACATTAAGCATTCCATCTTTACATTTTACTGCTTGCTTTAGTGTAAATAAAATAAATAATGATTTTGGGTTATAGGATTTTAGTTAGTTTGACTTTATGTTTTTAATGTTAATTAAAATAAGAAATCAGCTAGTTTGGATAAACTGATACCTTTCAAGTAAGATCAAAAGCAATTATCCAATGGTAAGATTCATGTACCCACTTTCATTAATTTCCATTTCATTACTTTAATTTCAGTTTTGTTTTTCTGATATATAACTTTGTTTTGCAGCGCTTCATAAAAAGCTTTCAACCCTCCGCCAGATCATATTTTCGAAGTCCTATACTCTTCTCTTGGCTTTATTTCAAGAAGCAGCGATAATTTTCATTGAAACAACTACACCAGAAAGTTTCTAAACCTTTAGTTTGTTTCTTTAAGCATTCCTATTATTAGAAAATGATTAAGATGATGCTTTGAAACAAGAAGATTAATATCAGACAGAAAGTTTTCATTGTGGTTGAATTTTATCGTCACTCTTGTCCAAAAAGCATAAAACACTCACAACTCTGCAACGTATGATTTTCCAAAATCTCGACATGAAAACGATTGATTACACGATTACTTTCTTTTTCTTCATATTGTTGAGACATTGGTATAAACATTCTTGTTTGAGTTTATCTTTTGAAACTTGGATTTTCCTTTCCACTTTTAAAATTTCTTAATTTTTGTTTTGTTTGCTGATTTCTTTTCTCACTTTAGCATAAGAATTCTTTTCTTTTGGTTTTCAATTTTGATTTTGGTGACTTTGCTGTGATTTATATGGAAGACCTATTTGTTACCTAACAATGGTTAGCATACATGGAAAAAAATTGTTAATAGTCACCTATTAGTTTTTTCTTAATTCTCTTGGTAAAGTTTGATTTTCTTATAATAAAGGTAGACATACTTAAGGAAGAGATTATCAATTTAGAGAAGTTGGCAAAGTATCATAAAATCTGGAGAGATTTCTTTTTCATCAAAATTGTAATCATTTTAAGATTTCAATATTTTATTAAGATCTTTCAAAGTTCTATTATCAGTCAAGAAAAATTATTTTTTAACCAAGTAAAGACACTTTACAGCAAAACACCTTTAACTCTGAAATTGTCATTCTTAACTCTTAAAGAGTCAATGATTCTCCCTGTTCCAGAAAGTCTTATTTTTCTAGAGTGTGATCTAGGAATATATTTAAACTTAAAAGATAAGAGGTCTCATCATAAGCCTGCTTACCATAATTAGAGGGGAAAAATAGGCTGACATTACCAACACTGCTAAACAAACCAGGGTAATGGCTTATGATTGCCAACAATTATAAGACAAGGGGTCTCATCACGAGTCAGCATGTTCAGTCCAATTATAACTAGTGAATGGCATTATCAACTATCTGGCTACCAAACCAGGACAATGGCTTTTAAGAATTACAAAAATAATAATAATAAACATATATAATGGATTTATCTCTAGGTCAATAATTCTTAAAAAGATGGGGTTCTGAATCATTGATGATTAAAAGGTAACCCTGTCGAGACTATAGATGTTTGCTGGTAGCAATGGCTCTACCTATGACAAATGAATATATTTTAAAAGCTAAGCTGTAAAGTGATCCCTGATTTATCTCTACAACTAATTAAGGACTGATATAGAGTTTTGAAATATTTTAATTTATGAGGAATTTTAAGAAAAAATTACAGTTAGATGATTCTGGCGTTTATTCAGATTAATGAACCTAGTCGAACATTTCAAACATAATTTTCTCTTCTTTAATTATTTTTTACTTTAATTTTCATAAAATCTCATTCATATCAAATAGAGATAACTGGTTCTTCTCTCATGTGTCGCCATTGTTGTGGTGAAAACACAACCCCTCATTATTGACTTTCTCAACTCAAATAATGGGGACCCTTTCTATAAAATTTTCGGCTAAACACCTTTTTTTATTTTTATTTAGTTGGTTTCCCTACGCTTTTGTTAATTTTTTGTTTTCTTTGGATTTTTGTTTTGATTGCTTTGTTAAAATCAATTTTTTATAAGCTTCCCATTGACGCTTGTTTCATCTCATTTGGTCAACTGGTTTGAAAATGGTACTCCTTTGAAGTCTCATCATTTATGTAGCCCGAGTTAAAAATGCATAAAATATACAATATTGCATTTTGTAAATAAATTAGTTCAATAATGCATTCATTTTAAATATTAATTCGTAGTGATTTTTTACTCACATTTTTTCATTTTTAGTTATGCAGCGAAATCATGAAGCATCGAGATTTTAGTAATTTATTCCAATTTTCAAAATAGATCACTGATCTTGAAAACCCAAACATCCAAGTGGCTGTAGTTTATTTTTATTCTTTTTATTTATTTTCCAAGTCGATGTAGTTTAGAAACTAAAATTCATAAAATAAAACCAAAATTAAAATTGATATTTAATGTTAAATTTTAAATTAATTAATAATTAATTTAATTAAAATAAAATTTAATACATAAAAAATGAATATAATAAAAATTCTTCCGATCGCATCGGAGATTTTAAATCACATCGGAGGCTTTGATCGCATCGGAGGTTTCATATATGACAAGTTTAATGAACCCGACACCTCCCCCTCTCAATTTCGATCACCAATTAAACAAAAGTTTTATTACATCATATCGAAGATTGTTTATCGCATTGGGACTTTTTGAATAAGCACATCTCTTAAAACTCCGGTAGCCCTTCCGACCCCGATCTGCCGATTGCGAAAAAGGCAGGAGACATTAACTTGTTTTGGGTTTAGTATAGTTTAATAAATTTACTCATATGTATGAGTAACATGGAATGGTAGTTATAAAATAGGTATGGAATGAATAAAGGTAGTATAAGTTAGTTTGTTTTTTTAATTTTTAATTTATTATTTTAAAATTTATATTTAAATAATAAATTTTAAATTAATTAATTTAATTAATATATAAAAATATTAATTTAATTAAATTAAATTAAATATTATCGTATTAATTGTTTATAAATAGTTAATATTTTAGTTAGTTAGATATTAATTAATACATAGTTTATTAATTAATTAATTTAGTTCATAACTAATAATTAAGTTAGAATTAGATTTTTAATTAAAATTCTGATTTTTACCGTAGCAACAAAATTTCCAAGATTTATGCCAAATTTGATCCATCAACTTTGGAGACTCATAGATTGAGTTATACTTGGCCAAATGAGGCCCAAGATGGCTCATTGGAAAGATAAAATCAAGAAGAACATTTAAGAGGAGGTTTCACTAATAGATTTAATCATTTATTTGGTCAAAAATCATGTAGAAGATCACGCTCCGAATTTTGAAAACAAAATCAATTTTCTTAGTTTTATTTTTTGCATTTTCATTTGTTCAATCCTCTTCTAAATGTAGATCTATTCGTCAATAATATCCTTGGGCAATCAAACCATCTCATGCATCAATAGAGAGCTTATATTTTATTTTCAATTAAAATAGAATTTGATTGGATTTGATTTAAATGCCAGCAATGCCATTTTGATTTTATTGTTTCATTTTAATTTATTTTGACTTCTTCTTGCAAGAAAATAGTAGAAGAGATATGGAGAAAATAATTTCAATCAATGAGAATGCCCCAACAATTAAAGATTGGAAATTTGAACAGATAAAATTGGATTTGGCAGATTTCTCTTCAACAAATTCTCATCTCCAAAATTCCTTTGTAAATAGTATAAATAATAGATTGCAGAATGTAATAAGGGGGCTGATCTCCTCTGCAATTTTAGACTTTTAAAAACACTAGTGTAATAGAAATTTAGAGTTGTAGGAGAGAGGAGAGAAAATCTCAGATCTGGGGATTATTGAGGATTTTTCCTTTGTATCTTGAATTATGCATGAAGGGCAAAGTTTGCACTATTGTGGCTTTAGCTTTGAAAATAGAAGTTCAAGAAATGTAAAGAGTTGTTGGAGACCAAGGATAGAGAAATGGATGCAATAAATTGGTATTTCTGATACTACTGTTTCAAATATCAGTTTTATTTTTATAGTAACAGGAATGTCTCATTTTATTCATATTTGTGCACTATTGTCAATATGGGTAATTTGTCTCAATATTGTTATTAGGTATCTCTGTTATTATGAATTAAAATATGATTTATGGGTAACTATTTACTCAAAAATCTGTCTTATAAAACTGATTTATTGAATGGTAATGTGTTGTGAACTATTTCCACATATTATTGTTTAATTATTGGATTTACTGATATGATAATCAATATCATTTTTGTGAACTACTTCCAGGAATGTTGTTGGTTTATTATTTCAGTTGATAGGTCTCAATAGGATGTGTTTTGGTATCCATAATGTCAGTTAATTGAACTACTTCATTAATTTGATATTCACTATAAACAAGACATATTTAAATTCCAATATTTTAATTATCTTGCTCTTAGTTGGGTTAGATCTATATCTGCCTAATTAAGATAGGATTAAGATTACTTTCTTTTTGCTTGCATTTAGATTAGATTCTACATTTTTAAGTCATCTTCTCAAAGAGAAAAAACTTTAGTTGTGGTTTGGCAAAACCCAAATCAGCTTAAGGGTCATTCTCTTGCCTGATTAGCAAGAAGAAGTGATATAATATCTCTGTCTATTGGTAGTTAAAGATACATCATAAATCAATAGCGATAGGGAGAAAGTAACTGGACCTAGTTAAACTAGTTGGAGCCACTAATCCAAACAGAAAAGGAGTTTCTTTAAGGTCCGGACCGGGTGGTTCTCCCCCATTGTTGTTGCAACGATTTTCGAGGCATCAACAGTCCTATAGGAGGGATTATACTTATTTCATAATCAAATTTTAAACCTGCACAGACTCAACCTTTTTTCCTGGCAACACCTCTAGGGCGTACCTGAAGGGATCTATTGCCCAATTATCCAAGAAAAGTAGTCAGAAGATGCTCTGACTGACATGGATGTTCCTAGAGATGAATAAAGGGTACCCTGGCCATGCCAGAAAATACTCTGCGCGACAGGAAAAACCATAGCCATAGGATATTCTGACCAGCAGAAAAGCATGTAGATGCTTTGGAAGGCTAATTCATTACTTTTGATAGCTAGAATTAAGTGATTTTTTGACAAGAAAACAAGGTTTCAAGGCCCAAAACCCCCAAAAACGACTCCAACATGGGTCTGCGAACACCAACAGAGAAACTAAAAAAAGAAAGAGTGAAGGTCTGCTTACAAGACCCTAAGGGTCACTTACATTTTGGGTCAAAACCCCAATAAGAGTTGGGAAGAGACAACCACAAATCCCCAAGAAAGAGAGGTGGCATATCTACAACAAGAAACGACGAGCACCGTAGCCCACACCAACAAAGGAAGAAACCACCTATCAAAAACGAAACAGGGCCGAAAACTAACTATGGTGACCACCAAGACAACAACCCCAGACGTGCCTGTTTGAATGGCCAATGACAACAACAATATGAAAGTAGGGAAACGTCAAAAGGAAACATCGAGCAGAAGACCTTGAAGCTAAAGGAACCCATTGCAACAGAAAACCCCAATGACGTGCAGACCACATATGTAGTTGAGAAGGAAACCACAAACTAGCAACAAGAGAAGCTCTAGTTAAAAAGAATGCTACAACTTCGAACAAAAAGGAGGCTTGAACCAGGGGCAGGGTCGACTAGGGTTCAACAGCCTTGCACATCCTCCAGATTTTTTCCTGCTCTATATTCACTTTGTCACATGACTTTGTGGAATTCAGTATTCTCGACGTGGTATTTGCAATGATGCATATCTATGGACTTCAATCTTCAAAAAACAACTCGACATTTAATAGAGTTACTTGCCATATAGTTGAAGTTTACTATGTCATCGGGGAGGTCGAGGTCCCATCAGAGGGATTATACTTATTTTTTAATTAAAATTTAAACCGGCACAAACTCAACTTATTATTTTTCTTGGCAACACCTCTAGCGATATACTTGAAGGGGTCTTATGCCCAATTGACTCAATTATCGGGCCTGGCCTTAATGGACCTAAAAAAAATTAAACCCACTCTTCATGACAGAGGACCAATAACATGGAAAGAGAATTTCAACCAACTTAACTACTTATCAAAATTAATATTAATATATTAAATAAAACGAACCATATTAAAATAAATTATTTAAACATATTAATTACCCACACAATTAAATAATAAATTCACATAAATAATAAATACTAATCACAAATGAAATAAATTTTGAAAAACCGAGTGCACACCTATCAAACACATACTACTAGTCCTAAAGCTCGGTTCTCGACTAAAAACTCAACTCTACCAAAAAGCATTATACGAAGTAAAGATTACCAATGTGAAAATATAAGTAATTTAATAATTAATAAAATAAAAACAATATATTAATTATTAAAATAATCCTCAAGTTAAAGATCACTAGGGTGTAAAAATAATGTTAATTAAATATAAATAAAATATTTTTAATTTGTTAAAAAAAATGATAAAATTGAATAGATATAGAAGAACCATTTTTATGAAAACAGGTCGTTTTTTTTGAGAAAGAAAGATGATGTGGCATAAACTAAAATGCTCCCGTACATTTTGATAACTCAAGATTATTTATAGAATAGTCATTAAAAAAAAAAATGATGTAGTCTAAAGTTGATGTGACTAAATACATTTTTTCAAAAGATAATTATTTACCCATAACTAAAGTAAGAAATTAAGCATTTAATTATTGAACTTTGAAAGTTTTGAACTAGTTTCTACATTTGAACGTGACGCTAATGTTTTGATTTAGAATCAATTTCAATTAGAAAAAAATTATTTGTTTGATTCTATGCAATGTATCAAGTGTATCTATGTATCATAACGACACTGTTTTGTCCCACAAAACCAATGGAAGTTTTTTTTTTTTTTTTTTTAAATGTCATTATATAAATTTTTTACTAGGGATCCATATCCATTAAGAAAATATTTTACATATGATTCTCCAAGTGACATATCTTTGTGTCACAAAAATACGTGAGTGGGCTTAATGGTTAAGAACATGTGCTTTCCTCATAGGAGATTGCAAGTTCAAGTTTAGAGTGATCAGGTATGTACACCTTCCTAGATTTAGTTGTCAAGTCGTTGCAGAAATGTAGGTTCATTGTCTCACACATAAGAGAATATCACAAGCCAATTGCATGTAGGCTTGGCTATAACCTTAAAATCAACTTATTATTTTTAATACTACTATATTACCTTTCAAATAAATAAAAAAATATACCTTGTTGAACTCTTTCATCTATTTTTGAATAAATCTTTATATCTATTAATAAAATATTTCATGGTTATAACATGTTACATTGAATTATAATATATTTAATATGTTAGAAAAAGAAATTAAGATTTTAACTTTTATAATTGTTTATGAAAAATGTTTTTATCAATAAATAAAATTATGAAAATAGGTTAAATTTAACTTTTATAAACAAGTTAATAAATAATAAATTTAGTCCACATGGGGTAGCTCAAGCGGCAATGGCCATGGAAATGAAGTCTCACCGAACCGGAAGTCTTGGGTTCAAATCTTGGGCTACCCTTCCCCTGTTGAGAGGTACTTAATGGACATGTAAATCGGAGAGTCCCGCCCCAGCCTAAAAAAAAAAAAAA
>APFE030352375.1:214506-302961 GCA_000404065.3 Pinus taeda
TTAACTACAAAAGCAAAACTGAATACTATATATATATATGATGATATACTTATTATATAAATAAATCTTTTTAAAAACCTACACTACATAAAAATTGAATTGATATCCTTGAATATTTTTTAAATAGTAAATACACAAAAGTATATTAAAAGTATACTAATGAAATTGAAATAATCCTGACGCCTTAGATTTGCCCATAGCACCCTATCTTTAGGGCATTGAAATTCAAGATTTATCGTACAATGAATAAGGAATATAGCACCTACATAGCATACGATTGTTTTTTCTTTGATTTTTATTATGAAGCAATGTAGATATACATAGAATAAGTTTATTTATTTATTTTATTTATTTGGAACAGCTAAGTTTTTCACAAATGAATTTTGTTTGCGAAAATAATAATGGCAAAATAAGAGTTAGCGGTCTAAATCAACGTTAAAAAATAAAAATAATAAAATAAATAAATAATTTTATTTTAAAGTTAATTGTAATGATTGTTTTAATTTTGGTCATTCGTCTATTAACAAATGTCAACGCGTTATCAAATGCCCAATCTGCAATATAGATAAAAATTTAAATTATAAGAAAATAAATTCATGTGAATAGATTAGCTATTAATATCTTGTGACTAGAAAGAAATAATATATACACACATTATATATATAATATTGTTAAAAGATATTTACAAAATTATAAGCTTTAAGAACAGAATTAATGAGTTTTCTATTAGTTATAATTTTCTTTTTCCTTGTTTATTATTTTTTATCGATTTTTTATTATTTTGTTTTTTCAATATTTAATAATAAGTAAATATACAAGGCTTATAATAATACTTCTATATGGAAGAGTAGACATATTGACAATTTTTGAATATATTCATTTTATATGAATATATAGTCCTCTTTTCTCTTAAAAAAATAAAATAAGATTATAATTTAGTTAATTTTTATGAATTTTCTATTTTAGCAAGTGAGATGTATCATAATGCTTGTTATGGATCGATGTCTATCTATGTTGAGTAACCATTTAATTTATATAGTGGTGCTATAGTTATAGTTATACTAGCACTGCTATATAAATTAAATGGTTACTCAACATAGATAGACATTGATCCATAACAAGCATGATGATACATTTCACATTGCTAAAATAATAAAATATAAAAAAATTCATAAAAGCTAACTAAATTAAGATTTTATTTTTTTATTTTTTTTTAAGAGAAAATAGGAGTATATATTCATATGAAGTGAATATATACAAAAATTGTCAATATGTCTACTCTTTCATATAGAAGTACTGTTATAAGCCTTCATCACCAAAAAAGCATAGAATATAACTATCTCTACTTCAAAGCATCAATTTAATAAAAAATGAAGAGTATCAAAATATCATTAAGTCATTACATAAAGTCATAATCAGAGAAGTGCTTAGTAAAAGAGTATATGTTAGAGACGCAAACCCATAGAGCTAACTTCCTCACCATTGTGGAATTCATGAAGTACATATGAGGTAGGAGAGAGCTCTAATGCTTATTTTGAGAGTGCATCAACTTCCACATTTAATTTTCTTAATATGTTGTTGAAGGTAAGCCATTTGAAAGTGGAGACCAATTGTTGGATATCCTGTAAAATATGGCTGAATTCCAAGTTCTGTACATTGGATTTTCCATTTGCTCAATTGATTACTAGTTTTGAGTCTCCATGGACTTACAACTTGGATATGTTTTTGAACTTGGCTAGTTCCAAAAGGGCATACAAATCGATGAATTCAACTTTATTATTGGATCATCTTCCTACTATGTACCTCCCATATATGAAGGGGGGATGATTGAAATATATTACAATGCCAACCCGACATTGGGGAGGGTTCTCTTGACTAGCCCCATTATAAAAGCTCCAAGGAATGTCATTCTATGTTTGGCATTTGTGGATTTATGTTTCACACTGTGGTCTTTAAAAAGAACAATGATTTTGGAGGCATAGGTTTCCAGGGAGATCTCCTTGTCTTGAAAGAGAGAGGAATTGTAGACATGCCAATTTTTTATTGTTAGAATACAGGGGAGGTCAGAATAGGAGCGTATTGATTTGTCCATGAGCCATTTTTTGAGACAACCCTCAAGGAAGGGGGCAAGCCACCTAACTTTGGAAGAGATTTATCCCTGTATGAAAGAGAATACCTGTGACAAATAAGTGCATCTGACAAAGAGGTGGAGGTCAAATTTTGAATGAGACCTACATATGCCAATCTTCCTCAACCTTTCCATCTTGGGGTAGATAAGACATTCCATGTGAGGATTTTGTTGGATATGGAAAGCCAGGAGGTGATTTTTTATTTTAGTGGCCAATGAGCTTCCAAATATGCTTCCACCACACTAAATAGGACCTTCAAAGGAGTCCTCAAACTATGCTTTGTATCAAATTTTGGTTGTAAAAACTCCATTCAAGGGATTCTTTGACCATAAAGTTGCAGGTTAATTGATAAAGATAGTGATCCCATTCGAATGACCTGACAACATCGAGCCTAAGGGACTGCTCCACTCAGCTTAGCCTTGAGGCTAAGGAAACTCTGATGCAACACCTAAAAGGTGGGCTATATTATTTTCTTTCAATCTCTAGAGAGGGCGAGGGGGATAATTGATAATTTTTGTTGATGCCCATCCACAAATCCTGTCCAATCTTAATTTTTGATCCATCCCAATTTTCCAGGCGATCCATTAGCCAATCGACAGAAAGGATGACACCATTTCTTTCTAGACAATGGATCCTTTGTTGGATTTGTTTGGAGATTGAATCCATTTAATAATAGACAGGCCATTAAAATATTTATAGACTTCCAATTTTTTGCATATGTTATTTCATGTCAATAGCCTCCATAGGTTTTCTCCGGCCAAAGCCTTAGGGAAGAGGAAAGGGTTCTTGAGGCCCCAACCTCCCAGCTCTTTGGGTTTGCAAGTATGGACCATTTCACCAGGGTTATCCCTGGATGAGTTCTGGCACATGTTCATAGAAATTTGTAGCTAATCATTATTAGATTTTGTAGCATCAAACACATGTTCTCTTCTCGATTTGTGTCTAAGAGACTAAGGAAAATGAGATCTCTAAGAACTAGAAAAGGTTTCGTGAGATACCTTGATTAAATTAATTAGCCATCATTTAAAATTTTCATAAGTCTAACTTAGGAAAACAGGTTAATTAATGAGAATTAATTAAGGAAGATCAAGAATGCTCTAGAGAATCACACAGATTGAGTCTAAGGTGATATTAGTTATTAATGAGGATTTAATCATGGTCATTGAAGCTCCAATGAGAGATTATAAGAGAAAGTCAATAGGATGGGGATAGAGAGAGTTGACACAACTCTAGTAGATTGAGCCATCTAGTTGTTGTGATTCAGTGAGGAATAGAGTTTGACCTAGAGAAGGAGAGAATCAATGATTGAGGGAGAAAAAAAAAGATAATTTCATAGAGTTTCCCAACAATTTTCCTGTGGTAGATCAATAGGAAAAGGGGGCCAAAATTATTTTGCAAACAGGCCCAATAGCCAGTGCGAGAAACCAAAAAACCTAGTGTGAGTGTCAAAAAGAGGGTCGTTTAAGTTGCTAAAGGCCTAAAAATCACCCAAAAAGTAGAGCGAGTGATTTCCAGAGGCAAAGGGAGGTTGGACAACTTAGTTTGAGCTAAGTAGTAGACCGTACAAATTTCCCAAGCCAGGCAGTGTGAATTCCAAGAAGGTCAAGTTGCCAATGAGAGGGTTTGAGTAGGATAGAGGGAAGCCAAATTGATTGCAGAAGGGAGAAAATCCTAGATATTTTGCCAGATTATTTCTAGAGGATTCCCAGTTGGGAATCTATATATTGTACCTAGATTTTTATTTTGCATAATGATAAAATAAACCCTCATTTGCTGCACTGATTTTCACTTTGGGGTTTTCCCGGGGAATTTTAAGTTCAAAAATATTTATTTATATTATTTTGTGTTTGCATTATTTTCTAAGCTTCCAGTTTATTTTCCATAGCGTATTTTATTTTTGGTGAAGATTGCAATTGTGAGTTTATTGATATTTATCGCAATAACAAATAAATTGTAGAACAATTAGGTGAAAGATTTATAGTAATCGCAATCAAGGAATTTTCACAATCCTACAAAGGTTATTGAGGATTCATTTTGGTACTTGAGCAATGGAGAGCCAATAAACCAAAATGCTTTTGAGAACATATTTGAGTAATATGATTCAACCTCCTTGAGAGATGAGACAATTATACTACGCTAAGATCCGATCCCTGTATTTTTTTATGAGCCACTTCTAGTTGATTTCCTTGTACTTGTTGGGTTTTAAGTAGAATCCAAGGTATTTGAGGCCTTACTCCATTAGCCTCTTTCGAAAGTGAAAAATCTCAACGACTAAAGACCGAGAAGAGTAAGAAATGTTATGACGATTAAGAACTAAGTTTTGATCATTTATGATCATGTTAGTGGATTTTCAAAAGATGTCTATAATAGTTTTGAAGCTAGGATGTTCCCTTAGGTACCCTAAAGGAAAATAAGGACATCGTCTACAAAAAAATGGTTCGAGAGTTGGAGTTGACCAATGAAGGGGATACCTTTGGTGTTGCTATAGGATTTGGAGCTGTCTAGGAGTTTTCTGAGATCTTCAATGACTAGAAGGGAGAGTAAGGGGGATAAGGGAAGCCTTGTTAAGCCATCTAGAAGCAGAGAAGAATATTGAAGGAGCCCCATTGATGAGGGCTGCAAAGGAAACATATTGAAAGCAACCCATAATCCAATTGATTTTTTTTGTTGACATCCCAAGTTGTATAAGGAGAAACCTCAAGAATGTCTAGTCCACCTTATTGAAAGATTTGGATAGATCCCATTTGAGAAATAAGGTATTGGAACTTGAGGAATTAGAGTGGTGTAGCACCTCCTAGGCAATGACAACTATGTCCGGAATATTTGATTTTGTAGGAAGTTGACTTGTTTAAGTGAAATAAAGGAACGAAGAATAGGTTCGAGCCTGTGAGTCATAAATTTCGAGATGAAATTGTATAGTGTTGATTTGTGTAGCTTGGGAGGTACTCCCACAACCATAGGGAACTAGGCTTGGGATAAGTTTACCCACAATGGGCATGTTGAAGAATGTGACTAGTGTCAGTCTTCGTAATTGTATATGTCAAAAGAAAAGAAAATATTTTTTTAGTAAAGAAAAATTGAATTATTAAAGCGTGGGCTTCATGCTTAGGTCAATGGTCAATGGGTCAAAGCACCCACTGTGTTCTCTAGGGTTTATATCTTGAGTTAAGGTCATAGTCATGATGTAAAAGACCCTTCATGGGAATATTTAGTTAGAGAAGAAAAAACATTTCTATTTCAAAAGGGACTCTTACACCAAGTCAGCCCCTCTCCTACATGTCAGCCTACATCTCCTACAAGTCAGCCTCAAAGGAGTCTCATTCTACTATATATACTCAAGAAAATTAACCTACTGAGAGATACTCACTCACATATTCAATCTGTAGTTTCAAATTAAGAAAAGTAATGCAAAGACCTAGAAAAAGAAGAGTCAATTCAAGCGAAGAAGAAGTAAGTATGTCAAACTATGGAGAACTGAAATTTTAATGTCGCACATATGATCTTGGAGCTAGTTATAGGGACCAAGATTAAGAGTTTGAGTTACAGAAGTTGTAAGGAAGATGAAGAGAAGGATCTAGACTACTACTTGTGTTAAGGGATGACTTGGTGGATGGAATGAGTCTATGTCTTTGGTCAAACGTCAAGAATGTATCAATCTGATTTGAATCTACCAGTGGAAGAATTTTATTAGATTTTCCCCTTCATAGGGGTTTTCCCTTGGTTGAGCACCTACCTCTTGTGTTATTTTGTTGTCTTTGAAGTTTAGGCAATTGTCTTGATGATAATAATGTAATAACAAAGAAGAATAAGAAATAAAAAATCACAATAAATTGTCAAGTAAACATAAATCAAATTAATGAGAAGACCTAACAATGTTTCCCTAGATTTCTCAATAGGGCCTTGTGGGAATCTGTACCAATGAAGTGGGGTTTTGGACCCAAGAAAGGGGTTTGAGACCTAGAAATAAATTATTATTAATTCTTAATATCAAGAGGACAAAACCCCTATATCTAGAAGGTTCCTAAGTGACCAAAGGGAAAAGTATTTAAAGTGGCCTAAGAAAGAAGCCTAAGATATCAATGAGAGGATCCTAATTGATCATGGAGGCTAGAAATATGTAACCTATAAGGAGCTGAGCTACAAGGCCGAGTAGGGTTGCAAGTGAGGCTAAGATCTAGTCCATCAGAGAAATAGTTCCTCAAGAAGGAATATAGTGAGGTGATTCGTCCTTCCTCAAGGAGCCACAACTATAAGGGGAGCATATCTATTCTAGTACAAGTTTGCTAAGCTCAAGGAGGAGTTTGATGTGTTTTGGGCAACTAAGTTTGAGGAGGGTTTATGTGTTTGGGCAGTCAAGAATATTAGTGAAGGAAGGTCTAAAAGGGAGCCAAGATATCTCTCTTGTGAGAGGTAAAATGATTGTAGGTCAATGGAGGAGGGTCAAGCCCCTAATCACATTGGAAAGGAGGTTGTAAGGCTTGCATGTTTGTAGAAGTAAGGAAAAAATTACCTCAGGTCATAACAAAAATGAAGGAGGGTTATTAGGATATATTAAGGGTTGATTCAAGACAAGTTAAGGCAGTCACAAGCCCTAAAATGTAGGCCAAATTATTTGTTATAGGCACAATGGCATAAACTGGAGTTTGAAGTTGTGTTAAGGTCTATGGTAGGGCTACATGTGGGCTAATATATTTGGAGGATAGTTGTTGGTTAGAACGGTTGTTCCAAGGGTTTGGAACAACAATAGTTTGATGCTCTAAGTACAATGGTAAGAGGTTGTTCTTACCACTATTAGAGGGCTAGTTTTAGTTCCCTAATGCTTCTTCAAGTGCAAGATCACTTCCCAACTTTTATGCACAAATATGAGGACTGAGACCCTAAGGAGGTGACATTTTGTCTCTATGTGTGAGCTAAATTCATCAAGGATTGTACAAATGTTTCAGTGAGAATACATGGCACAAAGTATAACTGTAAGGTTGGCTAAAAGTGCATTGAAGGGAAAATGTGAAGGTATTGACTTGAAGTGATTATCATTGGATTCTTGTTTTCCCTATAACAATCATCCTATGTGGAGTAAAGGGTCTGTATGTGGGCTTCCAAGTAAGCCCTAGGTTCAATGATACATAAATGGTCTTGTCACTATGCGAGGGTTGATTATATATTACATAGTCAATAGATGTAGTGAGGCATATGGTTGATATGTGGGAAGATTTGATGATGCCCTAGTTTAGTCAATATCTAAGGGACATCTAGAGGACTGATAAGAGGGTTGAATATGAAGACCCTATGAGAAGTCTATCTTGGTGGAGAAAGAGGGTTGCTAGATGATAGATCAGTTAGCCTATGTTTATTCATATTGGAGTAGCCAAGAGAGGTTGATAGTGGTAGATTGAAGGCTGGAAATGCAAGATTTTTTAAGGTGCAGAAGTTCTAGTGATAAAAAAAGCGGAGGAAAAGTACTTGCCAAATGTGTTCAAGGTATGTGGACTGAAAGGGTTGTGGAGCACCACATCAGCAAGTAGGTCAAGTGTACTTTGTTTAGGTAAAGATTGGAATTCATAGTTTTTGGCTCCAAGCCCTAGTTGTGTATTGTATCAAGGGCTATATGTAAGGACCGTGATCGCTGATACAAGATCCCTGCGTTTGTTTTTTTAATTTTTGTAATATAACAAGTTTTGGGTTAAAAATTGTCTTGTGCATGAGATTGATTCACTGTTATATGTTTTCCACTGTGTAAACTACTTATGTTGTGGCACTTGAGTGTGTTTGTGATTGTGATCTTAGACTCAAACTCGATTCTTAAGTGTCATGGAAGAATCAACATGGTTTCAGAGCTGCTTTGAATGGCTTGTGGACCAGATTGTGCACAGGAAGCACTATGAGCCAGCGGAGGTTGTATAGGCTCAAAGGGAGTCTAGAATTAAAGGGAGTTTCCCTATGGAAGTTTGAATCTTTAGATTCTAACAAGATGAGGCAAAGACGTGACCAATGAGAGTCTGTTTCATTCTATAGGGTATGCTACAATAGTGAATGCTAGATATGGGTTCGTTTCACCAACGATGATGGTTACTTCCATGTAGTGGAAGTACCTCCCTTAATAAGAGGGAGTTTTGATTTGTGTATCTTGGGAGGTACTCCCACAAACCCGAGGCACTGGGTTTGGGATAAGTTGACCCACAATGGGACTTGTAGGAAAGTGTAACCATGGAGTTGGGTTTCAGACCCAAGAAATAAGTTTGAGACCTAGAAATAAATTATTATTAATTTTGAAGGTTAAGAGGAAAAAACCATAGATCTAGAGGGTTCCTAAGTGACCAAAGGGAAAATTATTTAAAGAGGCTTAAGGAAGAATCCTAGTATATCAATGATAGGAACCTCATTGAGCATGGAGTCTAGAAATATGTAGCCTAGAAGGAGCCAAGCTACAAGACCAAGTAGAGCTGCAAGTGAGGCTGAGATTTGATCCATAAGAGAAACTATTCCTCAATAAGACATCTAGCAAGGTGATTCATCCTTCCTCAAGGAGCCATAACAATAAGGGGAGAAAATATGTTATAGTCCAAGTTTTCTAAGCTCAAGGAGGAGTTTGATCTATTCTAGGTAGTCGAGTTTGAGGAGGGTTTCTGCATTGAGAAATTGAGAATCTTAGTGAAATAAGGTCTAAAAAGGAGTTTAAATCTCTATTATGTGAGGGGTAAAAGGGACATAAGTTTGTGGAGATGGTCTAAGCCCCTAACCAACTTGGAAAAGAGGTCTTAAGGCCTGTGCGTTTGCAGAAGTAAGGAATGAATTACCTTAGGTCATAGTGAAGATAAAGGAGGGATTATTGGGTCAAGTTAAGGGTTGCTTTAGGACAAGTTAAGGTAGCCACAAGCCCTGAAATGTGGGTCGAAGTCTTTGCTATAGGTACAATGACATAAAATGGAGGCTCAAGTTGTTTTAATATCTATGGTAGGGATACATGTGGGCTAATTTCCGCGGAGGATAGTTGCTAGTTGGAATAGTTGTTCCAAGGGTTTGGAACAACAATATTTTGATGCCCTAAGTACAATTTTACGTGGGAAAACTTACCACTGTTAGAGGGCTTGTTTTAGTACCCTAGTTGAAGGCTTCTTCAAGTGAAAGATCAGTCCCCAAGTTATGTTCCTAAGTGGCCATATTTTGTGCACAAGTATGAGGGTCGAGACCCTAAGGAGATGACATTTTATCCCTATGTGTGGGTCCACATTCCTCAATGGTTGGAAATATGTGTTAGTGAGAATAAAGGCCATAAAGTATAGCTGGAAGGTTCAACAAAAGTGCATTGAAGGGAAAATGTGAAGGGATTGAATTGAAGTGAATATCATTGGAGTTTTGGTTTCCCTATGACAGCCATCTTACGTGGAGTTAAGGGGCTATATGTGGGTTGCCAAGTAAGCCCTAGTTAATCAAATGCAAGGAGGTATATAGTTGCTATGTGGGCATATTTTGGTATGATCTGGTTTGGTGTGTACATGTGAGCATATTTGATGATGCCCTAGTCTAGTCATCTAAGGGGAAACTAGAGGACTGATAAGAGGGTTGGATGTGAAGACTCTATGAGCAGAGATAACGAGCAACCTTGTCTATTTTGGAGGGAAGTTTATTGAAGAACCTATGAGAAATCTATCTTAGTGGAGTAAGAGGGTTACTAGATGGAAGACCAGTGGGCCTATGTTTAGCCATCTTGGAGCATCCAAGAGAGGTTGATAGTGGCACATTGACAATTGGAGATGAAAGTTTTTTGAAGGTGAAAAATTTTCAGTGATCAACAAAAGAGGAGTCAAAGTACCTACCAAATGTGTTCAAGGTGCTTGGACTGAACATATTATAGAGTGCCAGATCAACAAGTAGGTAAAGTGTACTTTGTTCGTGAAAATATTGGAAGTCATAGTTTGTTAGGTCCCTATAATACTAGTGATTACCCCATTACTATTATAGTTGTATCCCCTATTAATATTATTGTGCCCCTATTTCCCCCATATTGTTATTACTATGCCCCATAGAATCCCTCTATTGTTATTTTTGTGCCTTTATATTATTATTGTTAGGTCGGTTGGGTTATATTGTGACTCCTTAGACTCCTATATATAGAAAGGAGGTTTTGTCATTTCAATCATCAAAGAATCATTCATTTGTGTAATGTAAAGGAGGTTTCCCCCTAGAAGAGGCTAAATTCTAAGGCGTTGATCTATCTTTCCTATCCTTTTGTTAGCTGGTTTCATAACAGACGAATCATTATGTGATCTGATGGGCTAGATCTGATTGCTAACACATGTTTTATCCTTTATATTTGATGATCTAGGTATGCCTGAAGTCGAGAAGTGCAGCGAAGTTATAAGTAAGTATTTGCATATCTATATGCTGGCTCTCTTTGATGAAGTTGTGTATACACGCTTGTTCGGCTGTTCCAAGTTGCATATACACTCTGATGCATGTTTTTGACTTTACAACTGGTTCTAAATGATGATGTAGTATTCTGGGTTCAGATTCGTCTACTAGTTATAGTGATCTATCTGTTCCAGTGGATTTGGTGAAGTTGATTAAGTGTGAATGAATGGTTGATTCAGTTGTCTCAGAGGTTTAGAGGTTGTCAATGATTGATTGAGTTTGGTTGACTCAGAGTGATGATTGAGTTTCAGTGATTGGTTGACGTAGATGTAGTTGATGGTTGTATTGCAATGATGATTGATTATAAGCTTCAATGTTGTTGATGGGACCAATATGAAAATTGGATGAAACGAGGCTTTCATGTGTATTGCTGTGTACTAGGAGTATCCAATCTGAAAATTTATGAAAAATGGTCCCTGGAGGAAGAAAGAAGGTCGTAGCCTTCTGTAGGTCGGCACCTACGTACAAGTAAACATATCGGCTAGTACAAGAGCTAGGGGTTTGTAGCTCCCTTCCAATAGGAGCTGGAGAACGAGAGAAGGTTGTAACCTTCTGTAGGTAGAAGCCTGCGCACTGGTATGAGTCTGCACCAGTACAATGTTGTAAACATATTTTCTTATTATTAAAAGAAGATAGCGATGATAGCAATAGGTGGTTTTCACCCACATTAGGTTTCCACCTTAAATCTTGGTGTTCATGTGTGTTTCTTATGTGCGATGCTTTATTCTACTTTTATTGCACTGTCTAATAAATTTCTGATATACTGGTTTAAGCTCAACACATGATAAAACTGTCTAAATCACAAGTTCTCTACATATACATTGGTTTATATAAGCACAGTCACATGTACAAGCTAGTTCACTTCACTAAAGTAGCATATATAAGTATGTTTAGGAAATAAAATAATTGATATGATAATATTGATTCACCCCCCTCTCAATATTATTTCCAACATATTGGGTGTGACAATGATTATTTGATCCCATCAAAGAATACCAATGATATTACTAAGGGATTGGCCAAATGTATTCTCTAAGGCTCAAATCTATATAAGGAGACAGAGATAAAATTGTTATGTGATCAAGTAATGAGATATATATGTGTGATATGATTTGGAACAGGTGTGCACAAGGGAGCAAGGAGAAGACTCAAATCTGAAATATCTGAAGATGTGTTTGCATTGATTGGTTTGCATGGTGAAAATGTCTAAGTAGCTAACAATGGTAGATATATGGTTATAATGATGATGTGATATAAATGAATTATGCAAAGTCTGTCATGTTGACAGTAAAAGTTGTGGAGTGTGGATATTATGTTTACAGCGAAATCTTTCATATCAATACACATGTTTGTCTCAGGTTAGTCGCGTACATATGTGGATCTGCTTCAAGGTAGTTGCATATATATTCTACAAAGTGTTTTCAGTATGTGCAGATCTATACGTGGGTGTTGTGTATAGTAAGCATGTACATATGTGATTAAACTTTGTGAAAGTCATATATATATTATGGTTTTTAAGTGTGGCCTAATGATGAAATTGAAGTAGTTATGTTCTAATTTTTGTTGTCTGACGATGATGTCTCTTTATGATGATCTTTATCTCACAATGTAGATTAGGTTAAATGTGTAATGATATATAAATTGGTAATGATGCTACAATATGGTGATCTATGTGTGGTTTAGTAATATATGATTGGTCCAAATGACCTATGATTTATGGAATGATTTATGTTTTAGTGATTAGTAATCCAATGTTCAGTATTTTGAGATCCATATGCAGATATGATACAAATGATGTGCATGCATGCAAAGGTGTGCTACACAGAAGTAGTCTATACATTTTGAAGTATATCTTATCATGATTTGCAGTGACAAAAATTGGTTTATGTGATGAACAGAGTATGAATTATTGTGCACTGATATGAACTAGTTTGATATAGTTGCATCCGTTGACTGATATTTAGTGATTGTTTTGTTGATTTTATAATGTTTTAGTTGGTTGTATGATTGGATGAGTTGGTTCAGTGTTTAGTTTCAAAAATTTTACTTGGTATTGGGCTTAATGTTGGAAGTGGGTCCAATGTGAAAAGATGTTGAAAATTTACCTACAAGTTCTATTGTTTTGATTCAGGAGGATCTAGTATGATATATTATGAAACATGGCCAATAATAGGTGATGAGGATTGTATCCTTCACTAAGGGAGTCAGAGCTTCCTCCTTCTAGTGGCAGCTGCCAAATGTGTCCAGGGGGCAGGTGCTCCCTTTTGGTAGGAGCCGACAAATGCGATCAGGGAGTTGGAGCTCCCTTATAGTGGGTATTGGATAATGAGAGAAGGTTGTAGCCTTCTACAAGTGGGTGCTTGTGTACTGGTAAGATTTCGTGCCAATACAACATTGCAAGAATATTTTCTTTATGTAATAAAAAAATAAGACAAAGATGATGACAGCGATGGTTTTCTCCCACAATGGGTTTCCACCTACAATTCCGATGTTCATGTGTGTTGATATGTTTATTATGTGTTGATTATCTATCTGTTATTTATTGCTCATGGTTTCTGCTTAATTAATGAATAATGAAGTAACGATGCACTGGTTAAAGATGAAGAGATGATGAAATATATGAAAAGTTAGTTACTTGGATATATGTTGTTTGTATTCATCACAATCACGTAAATACGCTAGTTTCCTTAATGAAAATATACATGAATTAGAATAAGAAATTGGAAAGCTGAAGTGAGTTTAAAATATTGATTCGCTGCACGCCCCCTCCCCTCCCCCCCCCCCCTCTTAGCATTTTTTCCAACACAATGATCATTCCCTTTCTATTAATGTTACTATGTTTTTAGGAAATAAAGAGTCAACTTACAACAAACATATACCATAACTAATCTCCAAATGCCATAATCTTATACATTGATAGTTTAAACCCCCTACAAGGATACAACAAGCAATCTTAGAGGTTGTTATTTGTATTTTCAGAGTTTAAAATCCCTACATAACCCAGACTTGATTTGAAATGTGTTTGATCCTCATTTAATATTCCAATGTGCTCGAATTTTATTTACGTTAACCCACAGTAATGTTAAGTCTATTTGGAAAGAAGCTTGACATGTGCATAGCCCATTTATCCAGTTTTAGTTACAAGTATTATTTTCAAACAACTAAATCAAATTCCATATCTGTGAGCTTGTACATGCATCATAGAGTTAATTGTTGCATACATTTTTGTAGGGAATAAGATATGTATAGGATGTTACGAATCTAGAAATGTAAACACTAGATGATTGCCAAGAATTCCAGTGCTATCTCCCTAAATTGATCAATTGTAACCTTCAATGATGTATTTAACAATCACTTCAATTATTGTACCATGTTCAATCCATATATGAATTTTTCCTAGTGAAGGGGAGGTCCTTATCATGGAAAAAATGCAATTGGATTTGAAGCCTTTGAAGAAACTAATCACATATAGACATAAGTTCAAGGATTATAAAACAATTCTACCACTAGCCTCTATGTGCATCCTAGGTTTTGCATCTTTAAACCCTAGGTATTCAACAAAAGCACCAAGAACTCCATCAAACATCATGAGTACTATACAAAAGCCTTCTTTCAATAAGGTTATCACACCAAACTCAAAACTCTTTCGCTCAAAAATTAAGGCTATGGATATAATGCTCACTGACATCTCTAAACACCTTATGCTGACATGTTACAAAATATTTTAGAAATTGAGTAGGCATGAATAAAGTGAATCATTTGACATTTCTCATTCCCATTTGATTTCTAAAATATTCTAGAATCTACAATTGACATTTTCTCATGTGACATAACCCTCCTAGGTGGGTACCTCTCCTAATCAAAACCAACTACCCCATTATGTACACCAATGGGTCAATCAGACATAGAATAACAACCTCCTAGGTAATTGTTATGTTAGAACTCCATCAAATGTCAAGCATGCACTCAAATTTAGACATCCATATGTACATCAAACATAACTAATTAGGTCAAAACACTTTTGGAGTAACTCAATAAATTAAAAATATCTAATAGACTATCAAAATAGTGGATGAAAGTGAGTACAAAGTCTTACTACCTATATTATCATGGGGAATATTGACAAGTAGTGATGATATCTTATTTTGGGATATATCCTTTATTGCTTTGAGTTTCTTCACGAGATAAGATATGTTTATGAATATCTAACGCCCCCCCCCCCCCCCCCAAAAAAGTAAAAGAGGACAAATGAATGAAATCCAACAAAAATATATAAATTTAAGAGCTAGGTGGGAAAAAGGCGGCAATGATGCTAATCTACACCATTCAACCCTTCCATCTAATGTCAATGCTAATGCCAATTCATGCTTTTGGTAAGAATTGGTAATTTATCTTTAGAGAGTATCACTTTTTTTTTAAATGGAGATATGGTATTTCACAAATTTTGCAAATTATTCCTCATCAATCATGGGAGGATGTACTGAAATTTTACATTATGATACCAAAAAAAATCATAATCCACAAAGTTTTAAATGCTACTAGGTATATATCTCCCCAAAAGAGTATTAAACATACATGAATTTTAAATGTAAGTAATACAATATAAAATGAATGTCACCAAATAATTGGCTTGTAACCATGCATCTATGAGATCTAGATAGAGAAACGGATCACATAATACAACATGGGAAACTATACTTTTTATCCTTCAAATAAAAATGAAAAACACTTATAACATGAACTCGTTATCCACATACCTTGAGATAACTCCTACTTAACTACAAGGTCATAATTTAATTAATCAGAAGGAATTAATAAATATCAAACATGTCATATATGGGATTTCTAAAATAACATAACAATACTTAGAGCTAACAAACAATATTAAGAAAAGTTTGTCCAAACAACTGGTTGGATAATAGGCTACTAGGGTATGAAACTACCAACTTGTGGAGATTTCATACCATCTCTTTGGGGCTCGATTTCCTGATTGGTTCTTTGATGTCTTCCACTAACCTAAAAGTTGAATGTAAAAGGTATGAGTGATACCATAAAATTTATGTGTCTTTAATTCATTCACAATTTGAAGCAAAAAATATGTATTAATGATAATAAATGGGGTGTATGTACATCAATGAGTTCATTAAGCAATAAATTTTCAATTGATTTAAGTATTTCGTCATTTAAAAACGATGAAAATTGCATAAGTTCGAATAAATATATAAGTTTTTTTTGGATACAAAATGAATATATAGTTCAACATAATAAATTTATATGTAACATGGATTATAGGTAATCTTGTAAGTGTGATTTTATAGTTCATTAATCATAGCTTCTAGAACATGCCTAGGTAAGGCTTTGACTATCACGAGCCATGGATCACTCCACATGATCTCTAAGATGTTTCATGTCTCTTGAGATCGTATTGATCCCTCTTTAAAAAATGGTATAATTTTCTCTTCACTCTTTGAACACTTCGTCTTACCTAATGCAACTGACACTACTTATAAAACATCTTGAAAAAATTACCAAATCATGTTGCTTCCCTGAGCTCTTATGCTAGATGCAACGTCTAACTCATCTTGAAATGCAACAACTCTAGGTGGTTGAGGTGTTAAATGAGGTTTTGGAGCCCTAAATGAAGTATCTCGCATAGCATCAAGTCATTCATATGTACGACCTTTCCCATCTCCATAGAACATGAATCACGTATCTATATAATTGGGATTCATGTGCTCTCAAAACTCGGCATACAACATCCTCACAAAATATTACAACACTTCATCATTATTGGGGAACATTTTGTATGCATATAGGAACATTTGATAAAGAAATAGTGCAACATTAGGTTCATTAAACCTTGCAACCTTCAAACGATTTTTATCTTTAGGTCAAAATTCAAACAATCAGAAGGCCATTTCTTTAGTGACCCTTTCTTTCACTTATTTAAAGGAGTGTCAACCCATAACTAATGCTCTCCTCCTACGTATCGTGCCATAAAAAACCTCAAAATTCGGTCCAACCACACAATATGCTGTATGAGATTCTCCAAAATGTGAAAAAGTATTTGGAGATAATCTCTAGTAGAACTAGATAAATTTATATTTTCTAACTCATTTTGCAGTCTCATGGAATGCACCTTTAAGTCATCAAGAGTAAGAGTGGAGATGTTTTCTTCACAAGGAACCTCCTTACGAACATCTCTAGGATGGGGGTAACTAGGTTCATAGTTTTCTTTGTGGGCACACTATTGAACCCTACTACCTCTCCCACCACGAGGACACCCCACACAAGCATGATCAAACCCTATAACATGATAAAGGTTCACATACTATATATAAATATATTATATATATATATATATATATATATATATATATATATATATATATATATATATATTTCACTTGCATAATTCATATCCAAAAATATCTAAATTTAAAGTTACCTCGACCATGAACTCTCTCATTCCCTGAGCCTTCATTCAAAGGACAATTGTCCCCTTCTGAGGAAACAAACTCAAGGATATTATGCATTGTAAAAAACATCAAATTTCTAATCGTGCATAAGTATGAGAGAAGGGATAACTTTTAACATTAAACAAAACTTGAACAAGGTTTAAGTATTCTCATCACTTGAATGTTGGTAGATGACAAATTTTGAAACAACATGGCCATCCTCATGTTTAGAGAATTCACCTACGGATGACAATAATTTTTCACACTAAATGTATGTGAAAGAATAAATTATTCACATGTTACATGTTAAATTTATATTTGTCTAGACTTGAAGATGTTAACTAGAAATAGAGTGTGTACATCTACATTTCAAAGTAGACCCATGATAATCACATATAATCATTCTCAAAGCCCTATCAACAAATAGATATGCAATGGATTTACAGTTTATAAGAAATTGTCAATCACAAGTATGAGAGACAAGTGATAATTGTTTTTGCACTGAGCATCTCACTTCAAGATTTATTTTCAAATTTTACATTAACTAACTCTATCATATAATTAGTTTCTTCTCCAAGGTAGAGTATTCAAATCAGTACCACCAACCACAACTGAGACCCATGATCCTATCAAAAACTATTTTTCACATTAAACATGTGTTAAAGAATATTATTCACATGTTAAACATTGAATTTATAGTGTTGTATTGAACATATTTACTAGCAATCAAATGTGTACTTATAGTATGCCTAGGAGGCCCCTCAAAATATTATCTAATATTTCTATTGGAACTTAAAATAACTCCTCCTAACAAGGGGCCATTGGAGGGGTTTTTCAATACCATTGTTCCTATTTTTATGATTTAATATGAAATAACAACTGTGTTAGAAAAGGGTTTGTATCAAATAAAAATGTATCATGAGATGACCTAGCTTTATGTTGGGAATGTTATGATGTGTTATCAATGGATTGGTTTTAGAAAAATTCTTATATAGGTAGTGGTAAATGTGGATTTTTTATTTTATTTTATTGTTATTCTGAATCTCACAAATCATCTATGGAGTTCAATAACTAATGCCTTCATCATTTCAAAGATTTGTTTGATGTCTCCAATGGCCTCACATTTTTGGTTCTTCAGATGGTTGTTTCTAGGACATACAAACAATCATATCGTAATATCTCCATGATGTATCCTAACCACATTGTAGGGTAGTAAGGTTTGCATACTACTATTGATTGGGATAAGGGTAATAGAGTGGTAGTGCATCGGCACTTCTTATAAAGTTATTGGAATTTTCAGAAAGGGTGTAATTCGCACATTTGGCTAAATCCTATGAAGTCCATCTACATTAAATAGGAAATTAGAAAGGTGAAATTTATCCTCGAAAGAAAGCTTTTGGTTAGTACTTTTAGGAAAGAGTCATTCATTATTGGGAAATTGCCCATACCTCTAATTGGAGACAAATTGTTTGATTGTTGAGGAAATTTTATTCTTGTTATCGATGAATACTTTTAGTTAAGTTATTGAAAGTTATTGCATACTCATAATATATAATAATATCTTTTGTTGATATGATTTTTTTTCTATTTCCTGACATGTTTTATTTTACAAGTGGTAAAATTTAGTGTCTAACAATAATTGAATATAAAAAAGGGGCACAATCAAGGAGAAACGTTACACCTTTTAAGGATGTAAACTTCATCTTAGAGAATAGAATGAGGCATTACGATAATCATTGGAAAAGTGATATAGAGGAGAAGGTGATATTTCAAGAGTCAAGGAGTATCCTAGAAGTATTCTTTTTTAGACATCAAAGAATAAGAATACATGACTTGGATAGCTTTCAAAATGAGTTTAGGAATATTAAGCCACCAAAAAATGATGGTGTAAACAAGAGACAAGATGATATTGAAATTTGGTTGGTTGGAATTAGAATATACTTTTTATTGCATACCATGCTTTTTGTTTATCATTTGAAAGGAAAGCCTCTATGTGGTGGGACGAATTGAAGAAAGTAAACCATATTAAAGATAAAATAATTTATTATAAGCACTTCAAGAATTATATTTAGAATCAATATCTTTTTGAATGATAGTAGGCCAAAAATATGAAGGATTTATTCAAACTCAAGGTCGAAAATATGACCATAAAAGAGTATGAAATCAAGTTCTTGGAGTTTCCATGGTATGTGGTCTTTATTAATGAGAAGAATGTGGAAATATAGAAGTATTAAAGTTGTTTCCCATTCTTTTATGAAGAAAAAAATTTCATGAATCGAAGATGCTAGTACAAAACATTAGAATGGTCAAGTACCTATATGAGCAAATAAAAGCTAAATATACTTATCAAAATTATTGGAAGGATAAGAACAAGGATAGTTTAGATTAGACACATAATGGATTCAAACCTCCTTTCAAGAGAAATATTAATCTTAAAGGGTAGATAGACTTATCAAAATTATTGGAAGGATAAGAACAACGATAATTTAGATGAAATACATAATGGATTCAAACCTCCTTTCAAGACTAGTTATTAAGATTAATCTTGAAGATTGGCATTCATAAAGATTAAAGTTAAATGGATTTAAATATTTTTATTATTTAATATGAAAGAATAACAGTGCTAGAAAAGGGTTGGCATCAAAGAAAATTTTTATCATGGCATGACCTAGCTTGGAGTTGGGAATGTTATGGTGTGTTATCAAAGCCTTGGTTTTAGCAAAAGACCTATATGGATAGAGGTCAATGTGGATTTTTTTGAGTTCATTGTTATGGTTCATCTCACAAATCAATGATGGATTTTGATGACCAACTCCTTCATCATTTGAAGATTTGGTTTATGTCTGATGGATTCACCTTCTCGGTGCTTCACGTGGTTGTTTCTAGTATATACAAACAATCGTATGGTAATATGCCCATAATACATACTGTAGCCACATTGTAAGGTAGTAGGGAATATTAGTTAGACTACACCTTAAAAAAATAATAACTTAAAAAAATGTGGGTTACAACTAAGAACTTTCATTATGCATGGTTCAATAATATTGATGTGTACTGAAAATATATTGATAACAAAAAAAAAATGTCCTAATGTGGACAATGAGATCCATCAATAAAATATTCACAGTCAACTTTATATATATAAAGATAATGTAATATTATATAATACAAATGAAGAAAATAAATTATCATTGTTATAATTCTTACAATGATGTATCAGCAAAGGATCAATACTTTCAATTATATATCAAGGATTTATGGTTTACAATGGATTTTTTATAGCTGCAATATGCGTAAACCAATAATGGAATGATGGCATCTTCCCTATAAATAGAGTTTAATGTGCAAAAAATAATAGAGTTTTCTTTTAGAAAATTATTAAGAAATTTTTCATACAAACCCTACCCTTAACCCTAAATATCTAAAGAGTAAGAGAGAAGGAGGATAATTTATTCAAGAATATGGTTTTGTTAGCACCACCTAGACTGGTGCCCTCTTTTAAATGAGAAAATGGAGTATTATAGAGAAAATATAATAAGGACTTTGTTGAAGAAGATGGGATGACTAGGAATCCACTTAAAAACCCTAGTGGCTTCCTTTTAAATGGGATATTTTAAATTTAAGAGATGTACACTTGGAGTTCTCTTAAAGGATTCAAGGAAAACTATTTTACATAATACAAACCAGCAATATATCTAGAATTCAACAAAGACATATGTAGAAACCATAGTTCACAAATATAACATGAAAAATATAGATAATATGCAATAAACTTTAAAAATTATCACAAGAATCACTTCAAGGTAAACATTTTAAACCACGCAAGAAATTTAAAGTTGTTTATGCTTGAACTTTGTTTGAAAAAGTAGACAATTGAACCTAGGCTTCTTAGCTAGACCCTTGTTCACACACACACACATACACACACACACACACACACATATATTGAAATTTTTGAATGCAAAACAATGTTTTAATCCTTTCATGAGCTTTATATAAAAACCCCAACAAAATCAAGAAGCTCCAATAGTGCGCATTTCACTTTTTTTCTCTCAAACAAGTCCAAAATCGTAGAAAAATAAATGGTATATCATAATCCATACAGACTTTGTAACTATTAAGGAATTAATTTCAACTAACCCAATCCTCCTAACTATATAGATGTGATTTTCTACAGAAACACAAAAAATAATATCTTGACGAATATGTTAAATATATTTTATATTTACTACTTGACGAGCTCATTAACCCAACCAAGATCGAGGTAATTCAACATTCGTGTGGTTGAAAATCTCTCAGGTTTGGTATTTCATTAAAACCCTAATGGGTTATTTAGGTTTAATGTGATTAAACCCTATTGTTAACTAGTGGCCTAAAAGACCCAATTGAAGTAAGTTAGTAGACACAAAAAAAATTATTCACAAAAAAGATTAAAGAAAACAAAAGAAAAGCCTAACAAAATTTGAAGGACTGGAACAAATGGATTTATCCCATATTCTAAGTAAGTAAGGTTTGGTTCAGTAAAATTCCTATAGGTATTATTCCCTCGGTGTACCATACTTACCAATGTGTTGTTTATCCTTATATTCTTTTGTGAACATCCTCACAGTGGGAGAATAGTAAGTTGTATGAATATTTAAAAAGTAGTTGGAGGTGATGTTTTAATTCAACATGATTTCCGTAAAATACATTAAAAGTGAAAAAAAGAATTTAAAAGAGTAATGAGAATTATTATTGTTATGATTTTGACCTATTCACTACTCCCTGCTCTCCTCACTCGTCACTAGAAAAGTTCCCCCGAATGAATTATGACCACCCTCAAAAATAAAAGTCTTTATCTTTCTCCTTGGTAGTAGCATTAAATGAGTATGGATTCCAAAGGTGAGGGCAGGTAGCAACAATAGTAGTAGGGATTTCGTTGGTGAGGGTAGGTAGTAGCAGTAGAAGTAGGGATTTCATGGGCGAGGGAAGGTATCAACAATATCAGTAGGGATTTTGTGTGTGAGGGTGGAGATGGATATCAACGCTGCATTTTTTGCAATTTATACATTTCCACATTTCTGGAGAGATTTTTAAATAGAATGTAAACTATTGACCGAGAGTTTACATGGAATATTACCTCTTGTCAGATATTCTTATAATATAATATAAACTCTCAACTTAGATTTTGTGCCCGACAAATTATTTACAACTGAAATTTCATCCGAGAGAATAAATTAGAATCTAAGACTCTTAGACGAGAGTTTTAGTTAGAATCTAAATTTTCAACCATCATTTTATGTTGAGAAATTTTTACCCCAAAACTCTCAGGTAAAACTTGTTAAACTCTTGTTCGAGAGTTTGTAAGCCTAGGATTAACTCTGATAAGCTCTTGGCTAAGAAAATATTTTGAATTTTTTTCTTGGTGAGATTTTGTCGAATATAGTCAAAATTCTCTTCCACATATCAAAAAGTCTTTAGCAATTTCATATTTTTCATCCATAAGCTATACACTAGATAAATCATAACCTAGAAAGGCACACATCAAGTAAATCCTATATTATATAATTAATGCATAAAATATTTTAATAAAAAAAAACTAATCCATCAAATTTATTATATAATTAGTTTCATCTATCAAACTGAAATGCAACAATATTACATAGTATTCGTAAATAAAATAACATGAAAATACAAATAGAGCATCAACATAGGTAGCTATCTGGATCAAAATGGCCATCACAATTTGTCAATAAGTGAGGGGTAGTTGCAAAGTATAGTCTCTTCATCCTCCCAAGTACTAGATCTTGGGTTATGCTTGTCCCACTAGATCTTAACCTATTCCACCAAGTGATGTCAGAGTTGTCGAACCCTATGGTCCAATATGAATAACAGTTTGAGAATTACTATTCCCATATTTCAGACCTACAATTCCTTCCAATCCAGTTTGTGAGATTCATCAAAAACTTAATTTCATAGAATAAATACATGAAAAACATCATGACTTTTTTGCAAATGTGGTGGATTTGTATGCAACCTTGTCACCTTCCCAAACTGAATGGTGCTTTTTTGGGTTGGATATAAATAAAAACTTGGTCTCCAATTTCATAACTTCAATTACTCCTATGTGCATCAACGTAACTATTATGTATATCTTGTGTTTACTTTAACCTTTGTCAAATTTGTCTTACATGTTCTTCCATTTCTTGAAGCAATTCCGCCCAACTAGTATCTTTTCCTCCAACCTTTCCAATCTCAATGGTGTCCTTCATGGCCTCCCATATATAAGTTGATAAGGAAGAATCTTGATTCAAATGTGGTAACTTCTATTATAGGAAAATATACCAATGGTAAGTACCTTTCCCATTGATTTTGATTATCCATGACATACATTCTAGGCATATCTTCCATAACTTGATTTACTATTTCGTTACATCCATCTATTTCTGGACTATATGTAATTCTTAGGTTCACTTAAATCTCCAACATTGACTCCACACTTTTCCAAAACCTATACTCGAAGTGAGAGTCTCTATCGAAAATGATCTTTGTGGCTAATCCATGTAGCCAAATAAATTCACTTATAAATACTCATGTCACATCAGTAACATCATAAGTGTTTCTCAATGGGATGAAATGGGCACTTTTGGTCGATTTATCAACTATAATGAATATAGCATTGTGCCTTTGTGGGAAGAGTGGAAAACACACAACGTAATCCATATAAATTACCTCCCATTTAGACATGGGCATGTCAAGCAGTTGTAGGAGTCATGTCGAGTGGTGATGATTAGCATTCACTTATTGACATTCAAGTCACTTTATGACAAACCAGACTACACCGTACTTCATGCCTTCTCAAAAGAAGAGTTTCATCATGTTTTCATGCATCTTCATCCCTCAAGGATGTGCACAATAGAGTGCTTGATGTTACTCTTTGAGGATCAGGGAAAATTTTTGGGGCTAATACTCGCAAGTGAGCTAATTTTCCATGCTTTTTCCAAAAGAAAAAATCGGCAATTTCTATTTTTTCCTAAAAGTTATTTGCCCAAATTTTATGGTATAAAATTATTTTACCTAATAATCACCAAAAGTTTATATAGAATATTATAAAATTATTATAGATTTAAGTATTTTTATAAAAAAATATCCCCAAACATTTTTCAATTTTCATATTAGTGACTAGTAATATTCGCCAATGCTTCTAAACTTTAAGATAATTTTCCATCCTTAAAAATTTCCCTATTGAGTATGGTTCTTCATACACCCCCTTCCTTAGGGATGTACATTCTCCCTTGAAATCTCAATAGTCCATCTATTTCAAAGACATATCCCTTAAACTTTGGTTTGATCTACTTCCTACTATGTAGTGTTGATGTAACCTTCAAATACCAAATATCTTCCAAGATTTTTTCCAACACATTCTTCCTCGAATTGACCCTCAAGGGTAACAAGGAGAAGATTTGTGGCCTCCTTCTTACTACAGTAGACACCACATTCTCCTCTCCCTTAATGCATGAAATTCAAAAATCATACTCACTCATGAATTTTCTCCATTGCTTCTTCCTAGCATTCAAATCTCTCTAAGTGAAGAGGTGCTTCGCGCTCTCATGATAATTTCTTAACTCAAATATTCTCTCGATGAGGTAGTGCCTAAGCTAGCATCACTACTTCTAATTCTAATTCATGGGTAGCATATATATCTTCATGTTTCTTCACCATTCTAGATGCATAACCCATTAATCCTTCTTGCATCGACACTACTCCCAATCCTTGTTTCGAATCATTTGTCAAGACAGTGAAGTACTTCTCCATGTCAGGAACTCAAAGAATTGGCACACTAGTTAGTAATCTCTTTAGTTCAATGAATGCAATTTCACATTCATCTATACATTCATACCTATCCCTATTTCACTTTAATGTGGTGATGGGTTTTGCAATCTTTAAAAACCCTTCCACAAAGCTTCGATAATAACCTTCTAGGATGTTATCCCCCATGAAGCTATGAACCTCATGACCATTTTCTGGTATTGGCCAATCCAATATGGCCTTTATCTTTTCCTATTCAATTTAAATCCCTTCTCTTGAAATGATGTGCCCGAGATAATGAACTATATTTTGAAAGAGGGAACATTTCAATAATTTTCCATACAAATGATTTTCCCTTAAGCATGTTAATATAACCCTTAGGTTCTCTTCATGCTCCTTTTCATTCTTGGAGTATAAGAGTATATCATCGAGGAAGACTTGCACAAATTAGTCCAAATACTTCTGGAACATGTCATTCGTGAGACTCATGAACATTGTTGGTGTGTTGGTTGAACCAAATCATAATATGACTAACTCATAGTGCCCAAACTGATTCTAAAAGGAAATATTTTGGATTTCAAATTACTTAGTTTTCAATTGGTGGTATCCATATCGCATATCGACCTTTTAGAAAATCATTGCTCATTTTATTCAGTCAAAGAGGTTATTTATTATCGATATTGGGTACCTATTTTTTTTTTGTGTCTCGGTTCAAGTCCCTATAGTCTATGCATAATCTTAAGGAATCGTTCTTCTTCTTGAAAAAAATCACTAGCATACCCCAACGTCAAATACTAGGTATGATAAATCCCAAGAAGAAAAGTTCTTTTAATGGCATCTATAAGTCATAAAGTTATGGAGTTTTCATCCTATACTGTATCTTGGATATTGGCTCTACACCATGTTATAGACATATTTTGGCACTGCAACCCCAATCACATATGTCCATAAACCAAGGGATTCTAAATCCCTAAAAGTGTTGTTTCATACCCTAAAGGAATAAGGTCAACTGATTACATCATTTCCTAGATGTTCTCCCTGAAAAACTGCTCAGAACTGGTCAAAACTGGACCATACAGACTACTCCATGCTGAGGGTGTGATAAATCTCACCTATCACATGCAAAGGGTGCGATGCATACTAAAAATCCCTTTTGTAGGGTGCAATGAGCGAGAGCAGACAAACGGCAGAGGCAGTTTTCTAGGTGGAAACCCAGAGAATCTTCTAGAAACTGCTCATTTGACACTTGCCTCTCTAAATTCCCCCAGGGATGAGTAAGAGATCATGAAATCTCCAAGTGGAACCAAGAACTATCAATGAAATGACACTAATCAAAATCCTATAAACTGACTCACCCACCTACAAATATCTATATACGGATCCCTCATCCTAGAGATCCGAAGGCTGGAATTTTGTATTTTGTAAGGAAGTGATGTTGGTTTCTCTATGAAGCATTGTATTGTTGGGTGATCTAGGTTTTTCATAAGGTGAAGAGGGCTTTCATGCTGGGAGGATTGTGCTGGATCAGACAGCTTGGTTGTAATCCTCTCTTCTACTACTTCTATCAATAAAGTTATTTGAGTTTTCCTCCATATACTTGTATATCTCTAAATCGTGTATTTGTGTATGCATTTGTATGGTTAATGTACATTTGATCCTATATTGTTTATGGTTATATATCTCTATGCTTTGATGGTATTTTGCTACTTTGACGCTACAGGTGTTCTTTGAAGCGAGACAAGTGAGAAAGGAGTGGCGAAAGCTCTATCAAGGGAGAGAGGAAACAAGCAAGGAGACTAGCGAAAGACTGAGGTTGGTACTCTCTTATTCTCTCTCATCTATCTCTCATAAAGGAAAACACAAGTAACTTTGGTTCATTTGTTTCTAAGATAGCTACCCATCTTAGTGGGACTAGCAGCTCTGAATGGACACTAGTTTTCCCGATAACAAAATGGTGACTCCACTGGGGAGCGAATAGTTTGATTGTTAGTTACTGTTGTTTTCTTCATAAACTACAGACGAAGATTGAAGTTAAGCTAACTAGCCTTTGAACTACTTTTGCTATGCAACTGCAAAGTAGATCAATGTTGCTTCAGTAAATATTTGGGTTATTTTATGTACTAAACATCTGACTTGAAAACATCCTAAGTGCCCTGGTGGTAGCTCAAATAACCTCATTAGATCAGCCCCTAGACTTTGTGTTTACTGTCTATCATTAGCTCAGCCTAAATCCCTGAACTTAGCTGCAAACTGTGAGTGAAAACCAAGCTCAGTCTCATCCCTGGACTATCGCACTATCTCTCATTGGCAACCTGGATGCATCGCACCTCCCATGTGTTGCAAGTGAGATGCATCCCTAGTTCCCTGTGTTACAGGTGCGATGATTGAGTGAGACTGTTTCTGCCTCTAGATTTTGGTTTTTTCTTCATTGTCTTCAACTTTATTCAGTAGTTTTGTTGTCTATGATCAGTATATCACTGTTGAAACCTTCTTCCTTTGCATTATTCAGCCTCCATTGATAAAAAATTGTGAATGTTTTTTATGTATTTTTCATCACTTACAATTATCCTTTGCAAATAATGGCTTAATCGAACTGTCGTCTTTTGATTTGAAAGTGTCGCAAGTGTCATTTTCAGTCAAAGAAAAGAGTGTCGTAAAGTCTTCCTATTTTAAATAGTCAATTACACTTTTTCCATCGTATTTGATTTGAATCATCAATTCTTTGAAGTGTTGAAAGCAGTTTTCAAGTCGAAATTGAAAGTGTTGTCTAAATCTTCCTTTCGTTTTTGAAAAGAAATTGCTAAAGTGTCGCTTTGAGGAAAGATAGTTCAGATCTATACTTAGTTTTCTTTCTGTCATTCTCACATTAAGGAAACTAAAAGACAAATACATGAATGTGCATTTTCATTTAGACTGCATGCGGAAATTGATTTAGGACAGTGCATCTTAGTGTCTGCTCTCTGCTCTATGTTGAAAGAATTTTACTTTTCTTTCCTTCGTAGCTAGGATTTTCATTGCTAAAAGAAAGTAAGCGACTGTTTATCATCTTAGATTACATATTTAGGAATTGTATATCTACATCACACAGTGAACCTTAAAGGAAAATTTCTTAAGAAAGATCAGCTATAAAATAAACCTCAATGAACATAAAAATGCTTTGGAACCTAACGCACAACATCTAGAAGTCTAGGCTAGAGATGTATTCTAGCGTCGTAAAACTTGGTAACTATAGTTTCATCGTAGGTTGCTTGATTCCTCCTCTTTGATACGACAAGTGCCAGTACGAACTTGTGCTCCCACGTACCATCGAGTATATATTGGGAGACCACAATAGGCTATATCCTTTATCCTTAGGAAGCCATGTCTACAACCCTATCTATCGCAATGCACTGAAAACAGCTTTCGGGAAGATTGACTGCTGCACGTAAAAATTATTCTATAGTTTTACGATTGGCTTGGTAATCCCTTTGTCTAGATTTCCAGAGCAGTCATTTTCATTCCTTTTTAGACTCCTTAAAAGAAAAGGTCCATCTGAGCATTTGTCACTTCAGGCTCTTTAAAAATTGAAGGCGACTAAAGTCATCTTTAGCTTTTTATCGACTCTTAAAAATTGAAAAAGCAAGTTATTTCAAAGCATCATAAAATTTATTTTAATCGGAATAACATCACTGTTCCCTCATTGGTCTTAGGTTAAGAAGATGGAGTCCACCAATCAAGGATTTCCCCTTGGGGGAAATCCTAGTCCTTTCTCTTCTTGGGGAGATGTTGGTGCTCCACACATGGCTACATTGTCCCTTCTAGAACTCACAATTGGCCTGCCAGTATGGCTTTTCTCGACCTCTGTCGTTCAAAACACCGTAACTCCTTAGCAATCAAATCAGCAACCAGATGATACTGAAGTCACTCCCCCACCTTCTACTTCGTTTGTCTCTCCCTCTCCTTCTTCCTCTTCACTTGATGAAGCTAGTAACACTAAAAACCAAGTAAGTGAGAAGAAGAAGAAAGGGAAGAAGAAGAAGAAGAAGAAGCCAATGGTGAAAGGGGGCAACCATGCATCCTCTGGCGAAAATCCACACACTGCACCATCCAAACCTAAATCTCCATGTGTCATTTGCAAAGGATACCACTATCATCAAGATGTTCCTTGCATCCTGCGGATCTTAAGGGACTGGTCTCCTCGCTTGCACAATCCAGTGTCTTCAACCTCTGATGATCATGTTGAGAGCACACCATCAACTAGTGAAAACAAAGTCAATGGATAGAAAGGAAGATCTAAATTTCCTTGTAGACTGTGTGAAGGCGATCATGCCCTCCACCATTGTCCTTTCTTGGACGAAGCTAAAACAGTCTTGGATAACCATCCTGCTTCACCACAGTGACTTCCTCCTGGATACAAGAATCTCTTGCCGAGTCCATCGCTAGTTGAAAATCTGACTGACACACCTTTGTTGTCGGTCGAAGCACCTATCATTGAATATAAACCCTCTGAGTCCACACCGGACCAAAGTCAACAGGTCGAGATGGCAGTCGACCCAATCTTGTCTTTAGAAGGTCCACCGTCAGATGATACAGTCATCAAAGAGAATGAAAATGACATCGTTCAAATTCTTTTTGTTAACACAGAGTCCGATGAACATGGGGGCAATCTACCCATTCCTTTACAGTAGGAAGGAAGTTCATCAGAGATTCATCCGACCATTTATTCAGTCCCTCCTCCAAGCAATATAGTCATTTCCTTCAATTGGAATCTACTAAGGAGACCCCACCTACCATCTGATGTACCATTCTGAATCATAGTACAAGCTTACAGAATGATCACGGCTCGTACTATCATCGATGAAGGGGCTTTTGTGAGTATCCTTTCCTCAACTGCTTGGAAAGTGCTTGGTTTGCCATCGCTTCTACCTAAGATTCGAAATCTGTCAGGCTTCAACAAAGGAACCAGTCGACCTTTAGCAATCCTTCCAAATTTGCCTATAAGTTTGAGAAGGAAAATTGTTCATCTAAATGTGATAGTAGTCCAAGGGCCTCTAGATTACAATCTACTCCTTGGACGTGACTACATTTATAGCATGGGAGCTATTGTTTCCTCACTCTTTCGAGTGATGTGTTTCTCGTATGAAGGCAGAATGGTCCAGCTCGTAGATCATCTTTCATTCCCCGGTTCAAACATGGCTACTAGTCAAACGCCATCCCTAGCTAGTATTTTTGCACAAGGAATGTCTCATCAACCTCCAATTCATCCAACTAATGAGCGCGAGTGATTTGGTGAATGTGACTAAACCCAGGGGACATGCACCCTGGTCTGCTTCGGTAGGAAAACCCCAGATATAAGGAAGGTTTCCACGTAGGATATATGACTAGTCTGACACACCCGTCCATTTAGGAAAATGGGATTAAACTGGAAAAGGATTCCCTCGTCAAAGGTTATGTGAGTGGAAGCACCCACCATTCACCTTTGTCTATTTTGATGGACAGAGCCAAGGAAGTGTTTTGTCTGTAAATGTGGATGAAACAACCTTGCTTTAATGCAAGAACTTCAATATGGTAACCTGGAAACTCTACTTCTCTTTATACCTGGGGGCATGCAAACCTTTTGTGCGCAAGTGAAAAGCAGCCAGCGTAACTCTAACCCTGCATTTTTTTACTAACTTCAACTACTTAAATTAGGTGATTAGTCTGATCAACCATTCACTTTTGCAAGGGCCAAATAGCACCGGCAAAGTAAAGGAAAGGTTTCCCATTGAGAAGCTATCATACCTAACCTCAGTAGTACTTTAACCCCTAGGACAGTAGTTAGTCATTCCTAGCTTGCATACAAAAGGCTCCGGAGAAAAGTTACGCATGGGGCAAGCTCCCTAAAAAATGAACCTACTAATGAGAGACATCCTTATTATATGATTGGCACGAGCAATGTTTCCACAAAGTTCAAGCTCGTTAAAAAATAAACCTAGTTATGAGCATATGTCCCCCCAGAGTTCAAGCTCATTAAAAAATGAACCCACTTTCGGTAAATAACCTTTGTGATCGCATTACTCTCAGCTTTTGAGCCTTGGTCATGTTCTTACCATCACCTCCACTTTTTAGCCGAAGATACGCCTCCACTTGATTGTTTACCCTTTTTAGGAACAACTGTGATGAGTGATTTTGTTAGCCATATTCTTTACACTTCCATGATTGAAAAGTTCAAAACCTTACCTGGAACCAACTGCTACCCGAAAATATCACTCATTCCTCAAAGACAAGTCTCTTTTAAGCTCTTTTTAGACTCATAAAATATAAAAATATTGCCAAGCAATTGGCCTCTCAAGCTCGTTAAAGAGATTGGAAGTGCTATCCCTCCTCCATATTTTAATATTTTTGGACCTGAGGGATCATTACACAAAAAGATCGAGCGCTTGTCTTTTTCTGCTCGTTAAAGTGATCAGAAAAGTCATCCCTTTCGTATTATTTTATACTTTTTCAGACTTGAGGGATTATACTACGAAAAAGGATTACTGGAGTTTCCTTTCCATCTCTTTTCAGGCTCTCTAAAACTGAAAAGGACCAAGTTATCTTTTCCATTAAACTCGTTAAAACAATAGCGACAAACTTGTCCATTACAGATAAGAGCGAGTTTCACTATCGCTAGGCTCGCTAAAACATAGCGACAGGTTTGCCCAAAGGGAAAATTATAGAACAAGCATATGTTATCCTCCTTAAGCTTGACAAAAATAAAGAGGTACTGGTCAGCAATGACTGGGGAAAAATGGGAAGAAAACTTGAAGAACTTCATTGGTATCAGGTCACTCTTGAACATGACACTTTCACTCCATCACCATGATTGAGTCGGGTTGGGTTATTCCGTTCACCGGTCATATCACCATTGGTCTTCCGTACCATCCATTTTTGGGGTTAATGCTACCAATCCATTTCAGTGTCGCCGATATGTTCAAGAGAAGTTTCTCAAAGAATTCACCAACCCAGCTAACGCCTCATCTACCATAATACCTTCACGCTCCATTCTTTCATGACCACCACCCTGAACCTTGTATCATCAGATCGTTTTCACCTCCACAAAATCATTTGCTCCGATACGTGTCGTAGATGTGGGATTCATTAAGGCCCTCCTACGACGGGTCACTTCTTGTCGACATCAGCTCATTATCCAAGAAGTTGACTTAGGAACAAGCCTTTCAGTACTTTGAAGCTTGCATGCCTCAATGGCAAGTTTCTCACTTCCGGTGACATGTTTAAATCAATGGCCTTCGACTGAAAGATTTTGCGTGGTGTTCAACATCGACTCATGTATTCACACCACGTGAATTGTACTACAGTACCTTGAGGGTCATTATCATTATTGGTGATTCCTCTCGTGCCTGTTAACAGCTTACATCATTGGCTGGTAATCAGGCAATGTCTTTCCATGTTCGACATCAGAACATCTTTTCACATGGATCGACTTGTAGTTCGGGCGTAGATTGAACGAGTTGGAAGACCCCGGATCTAGTTTCATCCATTCGAGATGCGATATATTCAGGAAAATAAAGACATCAAATGTACTCCATAGTTGCATAGATAATCATCCAAGCTAAGGGATGATGGCTCTACCAGAATCATCAGTCTGCCACACAGATGGTTGTTTTTCCTATGTACATGAAAATTAATTTATAAAGTTGAGCATGGGAATGCCTGCCTCAGCTAGATCATGAAAATATTATGAAGATAATGTATTGCATTGTATCTTATTACACGTCACCTTTCATTTCAAAAAACGTCGGATCCTCATGATAAAGCATTTCACCGGACATCAAAAGATTTACGACCTCATGCTTTAAGGGGAAACTGTTATAGACATATTTGGGCACTGCAACCCCAATCACATATGTCCATAAACCAAGGGCTTCTAAACCCCTAAAAGTGTTGTTTCATACCCTAAAGGAACAAGGTCAACTGATCACATCATTTCCTAGAAGTTCTCCCTTAAAAACTGCTCAGAACTGGTCAAAACTGGACCATACAGATTCCTCCATGTTGAGGATGTGATGCATCTCACCTGTCACATGCAAAGGGTGTGATGCATACTGAAAATCCCTTCTATAAGGTGTGATGAGTGAGAGCAGACAAATGGCAAAGGCTGTTTGCTAGGTGGAAACCCAGAGAATCTTCTAGAAACTGGTCATTTGACACTTGCCTCTCTAAATTCACCCAGGGATGCGTAAGAGATCTTGAAATCTCCAAGTGGAACCAAGAACTATCAGTGAAATGACACTAATAAAAATCCCATAAGCTCGCTCACCCACCTGCAAATATCTATATATGGATCCCTCATCCTAGAGATCCAAAGGTTGGAATTTTGTATTTTGTAAGGAAGTGTTGTTGGTTTCTCTGTGAAGCATTGTATTGTTGGGTGATCTAAGTTTTTCATGAGGTGAAGAGGGCTTTCATGCTCGGAAGATGACGGTGGATCAGACAGCTTGGTTGTAATCCTCTCTTCTACTACTTCTATCAATAAAGTTATTTGAGTTTTCCTCCATATACTTGTATATCTCTAAATCTTGTATTTGTGTATGCATTTGTATGGTTAATGTACATCTAATCATATATGTTTATGGTTATAGTTCTCTATGCTTTGATGGTATTTTACTGCTTTGACTCTATAGGTGTTCTTTGAAGTGGGACAAGTGAGAAAGGAGTGGCGAAAGCGCTATCAAGGGAGAGAGGAAACAAGCAAGGAGACTAGCGAAAGACTAAGGTTGGCACACTCTTCTTCTCTCTCATCTATCTCTCATAAAGGAAAACACAAGTAACTTTGGTTTGTTTGTTTCTAAGATAGCTACTTGTCTTAGTGGGACTAGCAGCTCTGAATGGACACTAGTTTTCCCAATAACACACCATGTTTTAGGTTGATTGTCAAATATATCACCCTTAGATGTGGTAATCTAGGTAATTCCTCACGGAAAACATTCTCAACTTATGACAAAACTAGGTGTTGATTTAGGAGGTCCTTTCTAGTCACTTATAACCTTAGCCACATATACTTTACAACCTTGACGAAGACAACTTTTTACTTTCATCGTGGAAATGAATTGTAGGGACACTACTCTTTTGACAACACAAATATCAATTAGCCTCCCTTCATCATCTAAACAAATCATCTTCTTTTTTAAATATTCTTCTAATTCTTGTTGGGCTTCTAGTCCATTCTGATGATTTCATCGTACTTCCCAAGTGTTGTGACACATATCTTCTACCTAGTTGAATACACCCTAAGCTTTTCCTTGCATTGGTGAACACTAGGTCCTACTAATTGTTTTATCTTAGAAGCCATTTTATCTTGCTTAAACTCATCATCCCCATATGCTACCAACCCACATTTTTCTAATGCAACTATTGAAATGAAACTATTTATAGGACCAAAATAAATAAATAAAAATAAACTTCTACATGGTTTATCATACCTAAGGTTTCTACCATGATATATTGGTGTTTAAATTGTTAGTTATCAATTGTGTATATATCTCATGGTGGTTTCCTGCTCCTTCCATTTGTGATTTTCCTTCTCTATGGTTGTTACGAGTTTGTAGCTCAGGAGAGTCACACTAGTAATGAGGTCACCCACATCCCCAACAATTAATGTGTGGTAGACATTGAATAAAATGGTGTGAGTTTCTTTGGAAAGATATCATTCCCCTAAGACCCCTACTCAATAATTTTTTCTCCTGACTTCTAACCTTGATTTGCACGAGTTTGTGAAGTTGCATTAGCAACCATTAAAATCCCTACAACCTATACTCTAGGCACAACCCTATTTCCATATGGCGGTGACCTCAAAATTCATCCCTTAGAGAAGGTATGAGGGACCTTCCCCATAAAAATTAGTTGTTGTGAAAAAATGGTTATGTTTCCCCCTTTCACATCTAAGTGCTATTCAACATAGCAAGCATGTTCAACAACTTCCAAAATTGAGGATGGTTTCCACATCGAGAACATTTCCCTCATCTTAAGTTCCAATCCATATATTAAATGATCTACTTGGTGTTGATTAGTATCCATGTAGGATATATACTTGACAACTTCCATGAATATATTCTCATATTCCTCTACTGTGTGGTTTCCATGTACCAAAGAATTGAAGGCTCCTATGTGTTTTTCTTCATAATATTTTGGTAGATACTTCTTCCTAAATATTTGCTTAAATAACTCCTATTAAACACATATATTATTAAAATTGGATTTTATTACAAGGACATCATTAGAATGGAGCCTTTTGGTTATTTTTAAATTCTAGATCCATTATCTAATTCCAAATTTAATGAAATGGGAAACTATGTTAAGAGTGAGGTGTAGTTGTCCCACTAGTTCAGGGAACTATCTCTGAGTTGGAATAACACTATATTCACTTTTGAATTGAATTATATTCTCTTAGTGTGAAACACCTTCTCATTCCCTCGAACCAGTCTTCTACTCATTCACTAGCATGAACTCCTGCAAACTTTGGGAGATTGATATTTCTGAGCTCCCTAGTAATGTCTTCTATTATATTTTCTCGATCCTCTATGGTTTCCTACCCCTAATGGATTGTGCCCTACTTTCACCTCATTTGATTGGTTCCCTCTTAATGACTATTTAATTGCCTCTAAGGAGCAAAAGATGAGAGCCAACTCTAGTGATGGCAGGGGTTATTTGGAGGCAATCATCCTTGGGTTGACCTTCCTCGAACTTGATGTCCTCGCATTCTCACCATTTTGAATTGCTCAAATATCTGCGTGGAATACAATACTTATTAGCACAGCTTAGGACCTTTTCATCTGTTACTCAACTCATACATGTTTACAAAATTATAGGTGTACTTTTCCTTTTGATATGCTTGTAAACATTTGTTACTAATACTGAGCAGATCCTCAAGGATTTATTAATTCCTCTCCCATCACTAACTAAGAAAACATTAAAACGCACCAATAGTAACCCTCAAATATATTTTTAGCATCAAATTATTTTCTTTCATAACCCTAATTAATATTATAAAATATATTTATTTAATTATATTAAAGTTAATTAATGTAACCATTTATCTATTTCTTTTTACTAATTGATTAAACTAGGTACTAATATGAATAATAACACACACACATTGTTTTTAAAACCCAAACTATATAAAAAATAATAATTTAAAAAGATATGATCACCGTATCTTCAACCAACTATACATACAAAAATATAATGAAATCCTCTTCGTTTCATGCTTATCAATTTCGAATAATCGAGGCACCTATCATATATCTAGACGAACAATAAATATTTTTATTGTTGAAAGAAGACAACTATCTAGGTTGGTCTAAGAGATATTGGAATGACCATAAAAAATAAGAGGTCTTCCATCTCCATTCATCGTGCATTTTCTATTTTCCTAGGTAAATATTAGGAAAACTACCACTATCAAGCGAGAAGGTTGTTTTCTATTACTCTGAATCAAAATGAAAACTTGGAATATAAGTATCTTTATATCAAGAACTATATTATAAACCTTTCACTTTCAAATGTATTTATCCTTCTTCTCACAAGGGAAGGTCTAATCGTGATAATCTGATCTTTCTTCTTGATGAAACAAGATACGAACACTTATTAGAATCATATTAATTATTAAATGGTGATATATTATTAAAATGATATTATTTTGAATGATACTACTTTATTTAATTAATAAAACATGGGTGGGGAATGTACTACTTGAATGTTAATGAAGGGATAAAGGGTAGTTGGAGGGATAAGGAGGGTTACGCTTAAGGAGGTGTCAGGGGGATGGAAGTTAATATCATTAAAGGCAAGGTTGGGGGAATTCATGAGGGGAAGTGGGTAAAATTGACAAAGGATGGATAAAAAAAAATGAAAGGGGGATGGAAGGAGCCTTTTTTGTTTCGGTTTTTTTTGTCCTTGGGGATTTTGGAGTGGGATGAAAGAGATACCAAGGAGAACCCAAAAGGGGATTTATTGGAGAGTGTTGCATCTATATCTATCATGGACACAATACGTATAGTTGGACCTTATATTGAATGGCTAGGGAACCTATGGAGGTTCCTCGGGCTATGTAGTCATTCCTCCTTCGTTGGGAGGTAAATTTAGTCAGTTAGCCCCAACAGTAGCATCCCCAACCGATCCACTAGATCATGTATTCTTCAATTTATTATTTTTTTTATGTAAATTGTTACAATGGCATGTATAAAATATTTCAAATCAATTTTTATCTTGTACATCAAATTTTATGTACATGCTAGTGATGTTGTTTTATAAACATGAAATTTTCCTTGTTCCAAATTTTTTTTGTGAAATTTTTTTGAATGAATGCAGTAGTACTTAGAGGAGCCCTGGTTGGTTCCTCACTTATTAGTCTACCTATTGAGTGATTTACTTTGTGCTTACTTACAATAAGTATTATTAATATACATAAGAGGTATGTGTATGCATGCTACATACCCACACCTTGCATGAATACACTAGTATTCTAAATCTTAAAGTATTGGATGATTAAAAAAATGGTTAATCATGATTAGTAATTAATTGACCTTAAAACATGATTTATAATGAACAATTAAATTTTAAACATGATTCATTTAACTATTATATTAATAATGTTCCTCGAGTTTGTCTAGCATTTCTAAAATAATATTATTGAATGAGAACATTTATTAAAAACCATATTAACTATTGAATGATGATAGGTTATTAAAATAATAATATTATTAAATGGAGAATTTATTAAAATCAAATTAATTATTAAATGGTGATATTTTATTAAAATAATGTTATTTTGAATGGTACTATGTTATTGGATTAATAAAAGTTGGGTGGTGATTGTACCACTCAAATGTTAATGAAGGGACAATGTGTACTTGGATGGATAAGGAGGGGGAGGCTTGAAGAGGTGTCATAGTAGTGGAAGTCAATAGCCTTAAATCCAAGAATTGGGGGGATTAATGAGGGGAATTCATAGCTGACACCACATGTGAGAACCCAACGAGGGGTCCTCTAACTATTGTTGCATTCATTCAAATAAATTTCACAAAAAAAACCAGAACAAGGAAAATTTCATGTTTATAAAACATCACTCGCATGTAAATAAATTTGATCTACAACATATTATACAAATCATTGTAACAATTTACATAAGTCAAATAATAAACTGTAGAATATCTTATCTGGTGGCTTAATTAGGGGTGTTCCTACTGGGGCTACTCTATTGAATTTAACTCCCAGTCAACCTAGGAATTACTTCCTAGTGTAGGGGACCTCCACAAGTTCCCTAGCTCTCTAAACCCAAGTCCAACAAGTCGTAGTATGTATAGGTTTGATTTAGATACATCCCTCTCCAATAAATACCAGTTTTAGTTCTCCATGGTATCTCTTTCACCCCACTATAAAATCCCCCATGAAAACAAAAAAGTCCCCCAAAAAAAATCAAGAGCCCCCTTCCTCCATCCCTCCTTCCTCATTTTATCCTTCCTTCGTCATTTGTCCCCATTGTCCCTAATTGATGTCCCCCGTCCTCAGCTTTAATATTATTGACTTCCACCCTCCTCACACCTCGTAGAGCCTAGCCCTCCTTATCCCTCCAACTACCCCTTATCTCTTCCTTAACATTCGAGTGGTAGATTCCCCACCCACCTTTTATTAATTCAACAAGGTATTATCATTCAATAATTGATATGATTTATAATAAATATTTCATTTAATAATATTATTATTTTAAAAAATATCACCATTTGATAATTAATATGATTTTAATAAATGTTACTATTCAATAATGTTATATTAGATATGTTAGTAAAACTTGAGGAATTTGATTAATTTAATAGTTAAATAAATCATGTTTAAAATATATTTATTAATTATAAATCATGTTTTCAGATCAATTAATTACTAATCATGACTAATCATTTATTTAATCATCCAACACTTTAAGTTTTAGAATACTATGTATTCATGCAAGGTGTGGGTATGTAGCTAACATATGCATACCTCTTATGTATATTAATAATACTTATTGTAATTAAGCACAAAAATATCCTTATTATAAGTATGGAAAAAATAAATCATTTGGTAGGCACGTTAATAATATAATGAAGATAATATGATCAAGTAGGACATTACAAATAATATAACTGCAAAAATTTATTTGAAGTAATATATTTAAAAAAAAAAATCTCTAATATGCTCAGACTTACTTGCTTATATAAATATTACATAAAAACTAGTATCATGAGCGAGAATAAATTACATCTATATTATTAACTTGGTTTTTCAAAATTCTCAATTAAAAGACTAATAATTATATACCTATAACAATTTGTTTAAAGTAATATATCTTTTTTAAATTAAAATAAAAGAATTTTAAATGATGATGATGATGATGATGATGAAGAACATCCACTAACGCCAATGTGGTCCATTAGACAAGGTAAGATATTAATTGAGATTGTTTAATATTTTATTTCTATGTTAAAAAAAAAAGGAAAGAAGTGTTCTTATATCACTATACTTTTGTTGACTTAACAAGTGAAGAATGTTGGTAGTGTGGAAAATGTTTTGGAATCAGAGAAGATATGAGTAAGAGTCGGGAAATCCAAGAGAAAGTGTTTTTGAACCTATAGAAATCCAAGGGTCACAAATTGCCTCATCCAAAGTGTTTTGGGAATAGACCAATAGCAGTTTCACTTCAAAGCTCATGAGAATTAGTTCTTATCTTTGTAATGTTCATTTTCTTCTTACCACTCGTTAAGACAAAAAGGTAATTCTCGCTAGCAAGAATGGGGTTGATCACCTTCTTATAACACCTTATCTTCCTTTTCCCCTCTAGATTTTTATCATCCCACAACTTATCCTCAAACATGAAAGTAATATTCTTTTTAATATTAGCCTTCTTCTCCGAGATGATATCCTCCTTTACCCCCCAATATTTGAGCGAAGACTAGCCATCCTTGTGTCATCCTCGCGTCAACCAGAGGTGGGGGTTTTGGCTAGAGGTAGAAGCGAGTTTGGGGAACCTCTTAGTTTCCATATTGTAAAGCTTCTTCTTCTACATAAGATTCCTAAACACAGTCATGATTTACATGGGGGAAAGGCTAGCTTCAATCAGGAGAATATGACAACGAGTGTTTCCTTTAATATTGAGGTTGTAGGTTCTAAATTTCTTTTGGATCAACTCGATCTTCCCCCACAATTCTCTAGATATACTAGAACCCCAAGCCTCACATCCATACAAAATAACGCGGGTGATGAGAGTCTCGAAGAGGAACTTCCTTTTACTCCAAACCCAAAGACCAGTCGACTTACAAATGTTTTCAAGCTCATAGTAACATTTCCAACCCTCAATATTCCTTTTCTCAATGATATAATTCTATTTGAGCTAATGGTGAATGTCAATAACTAATTATTTATCATAGATGAAATTATCATGTTGGTCGTTTTGGATTTAATTATCGTGACTTTATTCTTATCAGTATTAATAGTCATACCCATCTTGGAGCATATGTAAATTCCAACAAGGGTAGGGGAAAGGGGACACCCTTTCTTAACAATGATATTACATTTAATTTATTTAGACCAACCCTTTGTGGCCTTAAGCTTCGCGACAACATTCTTGTTTACCCAAATTAATAATTATAATAAAATCTTAATAACATACTTTTCAATTTAGTAAGAAAATAATATTCTAATAATACCTTATCAAATTTAATAAGAAGTGTTTCTTTAGTGGTTAATAATAATGAGACAACTCTATTTTAAGAATGATAATGAGATATGTTTTTTCAATCTCAAGCTCAATTGTGTTTATTCTTAAAATATTTATAAAATATCATAGTAAAGAAATTATATTAAATAAAAATAATTGTTTGTATATATATATATATATGTGTTGTGTGGGGGGGGGGGAATTATTCTCTCTCAACCATTATAGCAATATTTTTCATCATCTTGTTACTCATAAAGACTTGGACCTAACTAGGATAGATAACAACCATTCTACCTAACTAAAGAAGATAATTCCAATTAACATATATGATGATGGGAATCTAATTGTAATTCTTTAGAATCTTATTTCTCTGCTCAAAACGCAGAAAAAGAAGCCCACCAAGATCACTATAGTTGAGATGACTATATAACTTTTTTCCATTATATAAAAATCAAAATTGTTAATTTATCTTTGTAAACAAATTTATTTTATATTAAAAAATAAAATCATAAATCTTAATATAATATATCATAAAATAAAAACAAAATATAAAATCATTATAAAAACAAATATTAATAGTATTGATAAAGTTAAATAAACAAAATAAATATTCAATATTATTAATCACATTTAAATATAATTTTAATTTATTATAAAAATAAATATTGTAATTTCATATTTAAAAATTATAATTATATTTACTCCATAAATATAAACCTATAAATAAGATTATTTAGAATAATTTATTATTAATTTATATAGAAAAACTTTATTTTTAACATATATTTTTGATTTCATATTAAAGTTTTTTTTAAGTCAAATAATAATTTTGATTTTATATTAAAGTTTTTTTTTTAAAGTCAAATAATAATTTTGATCTAGAAGTTCTATTTGGGGCAACTCAATTCGTAATGAAGTAATATGAGTCCTGATAAACTAAAAATCCAAAGTTCAAATCCACGGAGAGAGGAAAACAAGACTTAAACCCCAAAATTTTAATAATAATTTAAATTTATTGAATTAACATTAAAAAACAACCAATATAAAAAACAATTCATCTTTAATCTCATATTAAAAATAATTTTAAATTTTATTATAAAATCAAATAATAATTTAATATCTAGATACCAAAGATACAAACTCTTACCTTGGCTATGTACTCTTAGAACTCTAAAAATTCAAAGAACATTATGGAGGCACGTCAACATCTCAATAGGGACAAAAATAATTTTAACCTAGAAAACAATCCATATAGAAAAACTTTCACTTTTTGATCTCATCTCAAACTAGATCTAAATTTTACCAGTCAAATAATAATTTTAACGTTACCCAAAAACATAGCCCATACATACCACAGATAGAGCCACATCAACATCTCAGTAGGGCCTATTCTTTTCATAAATTGTGCATAACACCTTTGTGTTCGAAAAGCATTTACCCAACAACACCGACGGACCTCTACTCCCATAAAGTTCGAGCGACCATTCTGGCCAACGACATATCTACTCTCCCTGATTACCAACAGCCCCACATTTATAACTACCACGAATCAGTATGCCCGCGGCCCACCTACTCCTTCCACGGTATCTAACACATCAATTCTACGTGATTCCACGGCTTTTTGCTCTGCAACCGGTACGGTCCATTCGATTTTTCCTTGAACGATGTTCTTTGTGGTTTGATGCTCAGGCAGTGCTGGTGATGTCATACGTCTGGTTCGATGTGCCAAAAGCTGCAGGCCGAGATGGATAAATTGTCCGGTCGTCCATCTTTCTTCCCTCTGCTTAATTTTTTTGGTGGATTCAAGATACTGAATGCTTTTTTTTCGTTTTTTTCGTGTTTCCATTTTCAGTTATAGGTGGTCTCTGATAGCTGGTCGTTTGCCAGGGCAAAGGAATAACGATATTGCTAGTCTTGAGGCTGTGGCAGACGGGTTACATGAGGAAGGTTGGTTGAGTGGAACAGTTATATGTGGAGATCTGTTTGGTTGAGTGGAACAGTTATATGTGGAGGTTTGATTCGCATAAGTGAAGTTAAGTCTGAGAGCGGCTCTAGGCTCAATTTCTTCGTCTTCAGTTGGAAAAAAAGCGGATAACGATATGACTGGTCCTCTTCAGAGAAAGCTTATCAGCGTGGAAGTCGATCCCCTTCGGCATCGTCCATTTCAATAGGGTTGTGGCCATCATCATTTACATCCACGGAATATCAAGTTTGCATGAGATGCACCAGCGGACAGCGGGGGATGAGTTTCCCGACCTAAACCTAATCCTGAACTGGAGCTGACAATAACAAGGCCGCTGGGAAGGAGGATGTAGTTAAATCCCATCAAGCCTGAGCACTCTTGCATCCGTGAAAATCCCAAGGGGAGAAGACCAAGGTAATGAAAACGGATGCCAATCTGACCCTACGGGGCAATATCAAAGTAATGAAAACTGATTCCGATCTAAGAAATTTTAGTGGAAGAATATTGTGATATTCTGTGACCTTTTCTTGTGCACGATAGAGGTAGAATATTTAGTGGAAGAGTATCGTTTTATTATGTGACATTTTACTGTTTGTTCGTGGGTGAATTTATTATTAGTATAATAACAACTTGATGATATTGTATACATGATGGGGTTATCAATATAGATTCATTACTAAATTGATTTTTCAAATTGCAAATTTGTTTAACCTAAAAGAAGTGATTTTATTGAGTTCATGATAGATTGGGAATTAAAACCAGAGAAGTGTGTTTTGGCAAGAGTTTTGATTTCAATGAGTCTAAGATAGATTGGGAATTAAATTAAATTTATATTGGTTCTTAAGATATATCTATGAATCTGGCCAATTATAATTGTAGTATGTTTTCTATAAAATAATCACATATCTGTTTGGTACTCAAAAACAAATGTTATATATATATATATATATATAATATATAATTTTGCAGTTTTCCAAATATAATATTCTAATATTTTATTTAAATTGTATTTGTAATTTTAGTGATTATAGGCCATTTTATATTTATTATGTTTTTCTATTTTTTTTGAATTATTTTAATTTCCAATAATTAATATAAAATTATTTTATTTTAAATTGAAATTAAAATATTCAATTTATAACGAATATTAAAATAATTTTTTAATATTTTATTTAAATATTATCTATTAAATTAATATTGAGAAATTAATAATATACAATTCTCATAAATATATTTATTATTATATTTTTTTTCCAAATTTTTTTCCCATAGGAAAGAAAGGTAAAAGTCTTATTTTATTATATTTTACTTAATTTATTTTATTTTTAAAATTAATTATTCAAAATATTATTATATTTCAAAATAAATTTATATTTATTTAAATAAAAGTGATCCATACCACTATACACTAGTCTTCTTTTTTTTTTATAAGTGGGTGAATCGTGAAAATCACTCTTACCCTGCATCTAAGCCGTCGAAGTCACCCGGGGATCACACCTCGCCTGAGCCGCACCAGCGGAAACAATGCTGGATTTTTGGTATCGGCGAGACTAGAACCGGTGACCTTTGCATATGGAGCGCCTTAACAACGCGCTCCTTCACGGACTGCTCTATATCTCTTTGATTAGACACTAGTCTTTTTTATTATCATTATTGGTAAGAATAAAAATAGCATTTTACAATATAATTCTAAATCTAAAATTTGGTTAGTGTATATGGTGAAATTTTATTTTGAAGTTTATTATATATATAATTGTTATAAATTTAAAATAAATATATTATTTTTTCAACAAAATAGTTATGGGACTATTTAGTATAGTTTTGTCCACAATTTTCTCCAAGCAAAGCATGTGTCTAAAAATTTGAACTCCATACTGCCACAAACACAATATGTGCTTCTAAGATTTGAGCTAAAGTCCAACATAAATTATTCATAAAAAGTGTTGGGTGATTTTCTTTACAATAGTAGAAAGGTAAGTGACAAATGCTTGCAACATAACATATTAGTAAATTAAGTTGTTTCTTAATTATTCTAACTCAAGGACTCATTAAATAGACATAATAAAATCAAAATATTTTTATGGATGTAAATGGACATAGTAAAATTAAAATATTTTTATGGTTTTTTAGTTGTACATGTTGGACCTTAGAGGGGTCGCTAGATTGGTAGTCATTGTGATATGAAGTCTTTGTAATGTTTTAAGGTTCAAAATTTCATATGGGTGGTGAGTGGGTGTGCATGGGTTCACCTAGAAGTTATATTTGGAATTGACCCCATGTCACACAAGTACTAGGGCTTGACCTAGTTGTTGATTCCTGTAGATACAAAAAAAAAATTACATGTCGGAAGTGCCAACAAATAATTTATGTATGTATTATTGTTTCTTAACATTTCTTCATTACCTACTAGAACTCAACATTTATTGATATAAGTTCTAGGGTGTGCAAATGCAAGGTGTGTGGAGCACCAAAGGAAACATTCTCTCATTAGGTATATGCCTTGCAACACCCAAACCGAGAAGAAATTAAAAAATAAGATAATTTATAAAGGCCACAAGACCCAAATGCACATAGGACCACCCCAATTTACCCATGAGTTGTTTTTCCAACACATCTACATCATTCTATATATTGTGAATTTTTTCGTTGTCATCTTTCCATAACTACCATTTCTTAATAAATATGGTATTGGATATCAATATGTTTTGTCTTTGCATGAAAGGTCAAGTTCTTAGACCAACAAATATAACTACTACTATCACAATGAATTGTAATATCTCTTTAAGTTAGCTCTACATGTGAACATAATTTCATAAGTCAATTGATCTCCTTCTATGCATGAATAATTGTTATATACCATACCTTTTCAATGGAAAAAGCTAGCTACAACTTGTCACTTTTTCATCTAACTTGTTCTTCTTTCTACATCCTCTCCTCAATCATAATCCACATAATATTTTATATCAACTAAGTTTTGGTTACCTAAAACATCACTATGATAAATGATGGAGTATTCAAAAGTACCACACAAATACTTGAAAACCCTCCTCATTATATCTTAATCTTCACATCCTGGATTAGCAATGAATCAACTGAAGCCTCCCACTAATAAGGGAATGTCTAATTTAGTATAGACGATAGACTGTATCAAAATATCAATTGCAATACTATAAGGATTATAAATATACTCTCAAATCCATGGACGTTGTAAGGCACCACTCAACTGAAAGCTTATAGAAATTGAACACTCAATGTTCTAGAATCTTCCATGCCAAAACACTATAGCATAAATTTCACATACTTACTCTAACTCAAATAATGCTTTATATTCCATCTATCTCTCCTAGTATGCATTCTTAATATATATTTGCAATTGTCCTTCATGTCAAATTCCATCAATAGATAAGACTTCAAATCATTACCATTACTTAAAAATAACATATGTTCTACATACAAAGTGATAATGAGGGAATGACCACCATCATATTCAGAATATACACAATGGTCTAATTTGGATCTCACAAATCCCAATCCCAACATAAAAGGAATCAAACTTCCAATCACATAATCCTGGAGACTATTTCATACCATATAAAAGTATTTTTTAATTTTGTAGGCAAGTGACTCTTTAAGTTTTTCAATGTAATGCTTTGGCTATGTCATATAGATCTCTTCCTTCAAGTATCCATGTAGGAATGTTGTTTTCACATATATTTACTATATATTTAATTCAAACTCCATCACTATGTAACATAAATATGATAGGTGATAGCTTAGCAACAAAGTAAAAAACCTCACCAAGTTCCATTCCCTCTTCCTAGGAATATCGCTATGCAACCAAACTTGCCTTGAACTTTTAAATGTTGCCACATGAACCCACTTTCCTTTTGAACACCCACTTACTTTGATTAAGCTTCTAACCATTAGGAAATGGTACCAAGTCACATGTATCATTCACTCCAATATCAACCATCTACTCATCCATGCCCAATCTCCAAGGATCCTTATTATCCCCCTTCATTCTCTCTTTCAATTTTAGACTCATTAGAGTTAGCAGACAAAGCTAGTGCATACATGAAATTCAGTGAACTATAATTATACACATATTGTTTCTCTCTTTTATAAGAGGGATTCCTTAAGGTTTAAGGTGTATTTTCATCTTCCTCTTCCAAACTCTATTAGCTCCCCCCACACCAAGCACATAGTGAAATTCTTGCTCAACTTTTATTTTAGCATTCTCAATCTTGGGAAGTAGTTGAAAAACTAACTGCTTCATATCCTCTTCTAGTTGCACCAATGTGTGAGAAGACTTCTTCTCTAAAAGTAACATTTCTACTATGCAGAATTTGCCCATCCCTCTGATCCCAATTTTTTACACTTTCACACTAGCCCATGGCTAGTGAAGATACTTTTCATTTCCTTTCTACCCAACTTTCATCACTTCAGCTTAGGTACGTGAGCATATGTGTCACAACCAAAAACATGAATATGCTCAAGTATGATATTCATTATTATCCAAAGCTTCATAGGGGTCTTATCCACAACATCTAATGTGGGAAACCTATTAATCAATTAATGTGTAGTATAAATCGTTTCTTTCTAGAAATTCCTCTTTAAACCTACTCCACTAAGCATACTCCTAACTCTCTCCATCAATTTTCTATTCATTCATTTTGAAATTTCATTGTTCCAATGGGAATATGGAGTTATATTATGTATTTCAATTCCTATCTCCTACCAAAACATGTCAAGTTCTATAGAAAAGAACTCATTATCATTATCAATCCTTAGAAGTGTAGTCTTCTTATCGATATGAATCTCCATGGAATTTTTAAACTCCTTAGATTGACTAATGTTTTAAGATATAGTTATGGAAAAATACACCAATGTATTTCTTCATTAATCATTAAAGAATGACACATGATAAAAATACGTAGAAATCAAAGGAAATTTAATTAACTAGTGTGAATTAAGTCCAACATCCCATTATATTTGTGAGAATTAGAATATAATTGAACAAGGTTCTATTTTGAAATTTATAATGCTCCTAAAAATCAAATTCAAGACAACAATTTCACTCATTACATTAATAATATTTTTTGTTCTCAAGGTCCATAACCCCTTCTCACATATACATCCCAACATTCAGTGCCATAGCATTGTCCTCTGTATAGGTAACTTGTTTTATAATGTGAGGGTTTGTTTAGGTAACAAAAGTCATGTCCATATTTTTATTGTAAATTGAAAATTACACATCTCTCTTTGTTGTATAACTTGGAGTATTGTTGCACTAAATGTTGCATACATCAAGTTGGAATAGAGTTCCCACATGAACACCATTAGTGAGCTCCATAGCTCCTCAAAAAAAAATTACAACTTTTATTTGATAAAAAAAATTGCACACTAGCATCATTAAGTTTTCTTTCTTATGTTAATTTCATGGCAACATTGAAATGTAGATAAATCCACTAATCCCCTTCACTCTATCATCGAGTAATTTAATCAAGACTCTACCATGAAAAACTATGTCGAGAGGAGAGTCATCACCAAGGAATACAATTCCACAAAGATATTTATCATACACTAAAAAAGTGGCTTAATGGGAATTCATAATCAAGGAAATTATAGAGTGTCTCAACAATGCACTATAGGCTACATGAGTTGCTAGAGTTATAACAAAGTAATATCATCCATCCTCCCATGAACGTTTTTCAAACTCATCATCATAATCATTTTCTATTCTCATTTTTCTTCCGTCAACTCTTATGAAATACCTACCATTTTTGTAGTTCTAATGTTTCTCCTTAGATATTCTAGGAGACCTTGGTCTTCCATAGGATTACATATACTTTTTCCCTGTTTTGCCTATCTCCTTCAATTTATTATGAATTCTTAAGGCTTAATTGGTGTATTTAGCATCTTTCCACCTCATTTTCTTTGAGCATGGACTATTTTTACCCCATCGAGCACCAATGTCTTTATACTCCTTCCAATGGCCATTACGATGTTGTGCTGTGAATCTAGAAAACTAAACAAAAGGCTCATAAAATGACCCTCCTCGTTCATCTTCCCTCCAACTATGATTAACTAAGTTACAATAATAAAAAAAGCATTCAAATGCTTAGCTATAAAGTTACCATTGTTGATTGTCAAGGTAAACAACTTTTTTCAAAAAAATATTATTAATTAAGGATTTAGCTTTGTCCAAATCCCCAAATTCTCCTAAAGAGTTGATATGGTTTTCTCTTAAAAAAAACTCAACAATATTGAATCAAAAAAAGAAAACCATGATAATGATTCATGTCTTTCTATCCAAAACCATGTTGTCTTCATAGTTCTATATTACAATCCATAGATCTAGATCTATGAGAAAATCATTCATCATAAGCTTCAAGGGCTCAAAATTAGTGCCATCAAACATTTTCATGTCTAGTAGATGTGTGTGCCATTTATCTATAAATATATTTCATTTTGCCCATTTTCCCACTAAAACCAATATTACATTTAAAGAGTTTTATTAGTAAGAACTTAAATATGAGGTGATGAAGTCATGGTAATAAATGAAGGGAGGTAGAGGTGTGGAATTTGCTCCCTACAACAATCAATGATAGAAAAATCTGCAAGAAACTAAATAGACACAATCTTAGTAATGAACAACATAGAAATATGCAACCATTAAACAATATGATTTCCTTGGGAAAACATATTTTAGAAGAAAAATAGAACAATCACTTGCTTAATATATTATTCAAGAAATAACAAATGGCTACAATATATTAGAGAGTCTTGTGCTCTCAACATGGGTATTTGCAGAGTATTGATATTTGAGAATATCATAATAGTAAGTTAAAAACTCTCTAGAATCCTCCTACTCAATTACTCAATAAATAGGCATTATAGAACCATAAAAAATATATAATTTTCCAATTCTACCTATTGTAACTAATAATTAATTAGTAAACTATCATAACTCAACATATAACTTTTATTACTAAACATTTATTTCATAATATACTAATACTTAACATTTCTTATTACACACTTATCTGTACACACTTAACTGTTAAATAAAAAAACTAGACATAGAGAGTAAATAAGTCTCATTCCAAAATTGCACGGATCATATACTGTTGTCAAAGAAAACTCTCTCTATTTTCACTCGCATATAGAAAATGAACTCTGTGACTAATTTTCTCAAAGGATAAGCCCCATAAAGTTCGTGGGTAAAGACTTGGTATACAAAGCATTCATAACCCTAAAAATAATTGCAAATAAAACCAACATAAATGTAGTAATGTGATCTCTAATTACTCATATTCATATGAAACAATAACAACTAAATCTAATTACTCATATACAATAACAACTAAATCTATGAATGTTAGATTTTAAAAATTGATTTAATGTGGGTCAAGGCTCGTGTATATGTACACAGAGATGTCAGCATGCTTACTAATTATGATACTTTGTGTTATTAGACTTCTCTTATCCTTCCATTGCATATAAATATTTCCTATTTGAAATATCAAAGTTCAGTTTTACATATATTTTTTAAGTGGTGAAAACTCTCGCTAATTAACCATTCATCCTACTAACTATCTATATTGCAATTTTACACATTCTTAATCTTATAAATTTCTATTTTATTAAAACTTTCTAGGTAGAAAAACGTATATAAAAAGCTGAAGATCTTGTATCAAGAAGACCTCAATTCGTTACTGACACAATCGTGAAGACCATCAATGGCATCCCTTGCCCAGAGCCTAAAGTGTTTAAGACGAAATCGACAGTTACTACAGTACAGCCCAAATTATCTGCCACCCGTAGATGCAGTCAAATTAAAAATAATCGATCCTGGTACCGTATGGTTGAAAAGCATTGAAAATAAAAGCTAGAATTTAAATAACAAAATATATACTTTGCCATTAGAGAACATTACATAAAATATATACTTTGCCATTAGAAAACATTACATGTCGCATTTTTACATATTGCCAATGCAACTGGTATCCATACAAGGGAAGCCTTGAAGCCATTTTTCACACCAAAAGTGTGAGGTGACTGACCAACAAAACTTGTAGCATGTGTAAGTGACTAACAAAGCAAAATGTCACAAAATACATCAATTGAACTGGAGACTTTTTACGTTCCTTAAATAATAGTAAGTGTTGAAAACTAGACTTGCTATGAGCCAAACGGTTTTCATGTATTCGTTATTGCCCCGTAGGGCTTTGGTGAGCGGGAAAGGGACATTTATATCATCTCAGTGTTGCATTGGAGGGGGAGGGCAGTCTCCATAATGACATAAATATCACTTTCCCTCACTCAGATCGCTTTCGCCTTGCTGGGAATTAACAACGTCCTCCTTCTCTGCTACTCCATGGACTGAGGAGCGAGCTATTGAGAGCTCCAGGTTCAGGTTCAGGTTCAGGTTCGGGTGGGGTTGCTCATCCTGCGCGAGTCCGCTTGCAGCATCTGAAATTTGCTCGGATTTGGTGCTAAGTTCAGACGGGCAACGAAAGAAATCTTGAACAATCCCAATGGAAGGTGTTGTTTCAGCCTCTCTAACATTCTGTGGAGGAGAGGGATGATGGTGAGAAGTCTTTTGAAAAGGACGATGGGTTAGGGGGTCTATTCCCATGCTGATAAGTTTTCGCTTCAGATGCGAGTTCCAGTAGTTCTTTATCTCGTTATCTGTTCGTCCTGGCAAACGGCCAGCTATCAAAGACCACCTGCTAGTGAAACCAAAACACAAAAAGAAACAGTGACTAACTTCAATTCCAATGTCTTCACAATAGCCGAAAGGGACAACACAAGGCAAACAATATTATTCAAAAGTACTTATTTCCAAGGAGGGCGTGCAGTTTGAGAATAAGATCATCTTCGTCTTCGGAGAAAAACCCTCGTTTGAGATCAGGGCGAAGATAATTTATCCATCTCAGTCTGCAACTTTTGCCACACCGAAGCAGACCTGGTCAACATAACATCAAACCCACTTCCTTAACAACCAACCATTACCAACATTGCTAGGGTTGCAGAAGAGATTGAAGCAAACTGTGCAAAAAGAACATAATATAAACAAGTGTAGGGATAGGTTTATGTTAAACCTGCGGCCTTGGGGAGAGAGCGCCAGCAACCCTCTCCATGAACCTTAATATATTGGATAAGCCTGTCATCCTCTTCTTTGGTCCAGGCTCCTTTGTTTCTGTCACCGTTAGAGCAGCAAGGCGCCCTTCCCATGTTTAAAAGGTTGTCAGAAAACAAAAATGGAAGATGGAGCGAAGTGATAACAGGATTGCAGAACAAAAACCTGTTGAAGCAAGTAGAATCTCTGGGTTGGATAAGGTGGAAGAAGACGATGTGCGTACTTATGGGTGGTAGTTAAAACTGTAGATAGGGTTGACTTGAATGGTCGCTCAAACATATGGGAGCATGGGCGATAAGGTGGGTGTTGGTGGGTATATGTACCTTTCAGAGGGTAGACTTGGATTGTATTTACACACCTCACTGCTATTGAAACAAGAGACCCCCAACGCCATCCTAAGATGTCTTTTTTTGAGGTCGGGGGATTCTGGGATTCCTTCAACTAATCCCTCCATCGTGTGTGATGGTGGTATGACTCTTTGGTCATAAAGGACATTCTTAGATATGTGTCATCGATGTGGATGTGGTTTTGGCTTCTTTGGTCAGAGAGAGCAGTCCTCAATCCTTGTTATGTGGAAAATGCTCCCGTGTTACGGATTTTGTCCCATCTCGAATTTAGTGACACTAATCAAGTAGGGAATGGTCGGTATGATTAATCACTCACATCCTGCTCTATGGTCGAAGGATTCATAAGCGCCGAGGGTTGAACTTTGTTTTTCACGCTTCCCCAAGGTGTTCAGAAAATCCAGAGAGATAGCATCTTCAATGTTTTGGCGTTTCACATTTTATAATAATAAACAATCATATCTTTGTTAAAAGATTAGTCTACGTTAAAAAAAAATTATATGGGTTTTTAATAAATAATTTGTTATTCTATTTAGGATATATTATTATTATTATTAAAAATTATCTTTAGAAATAATCATTTTGTATATACTAAAAGATATAAGTATAAACTATTATAATTAAAATATATTAACATTAAATATTTATTTATTAATAATAAATTATTATTAAATATTTTATATTATTAATTATACCTATTGATCATAATTTAAAAATGAATAATCCGAAATACTCTATATCAATAATCATAAATGGAATACTGAAAAGGAACTGGTCCGACACCCTATATCGATAGTCAAGAATGAAAAGACATCAATGGTAAATACCCTATCTAATAACTGGTCATGATGGTTAGTGAAGTGTCACGTTCATGTTCAATTTTGTTAAAGGTTTCGCCATCTTAAAAATATTATAGTGGTAAACTATAAAAATATATATAATTGTTAACAATTGAATTAGCTTTGTATATTTTATGTTTCCATGGTATATGGAATAATATTTTAATTTTTTTTATATATATATATATATATATATAATTCTAATATATATTCTTATGCTTACACTTTTCTCTACTTTGAAAACAACCAAAAAGAAACTAAACTCAAATCACTTTCACATTAAATTGAACTTGTCTACGTTTAACGTATTGTAGTCGCATATATTATCATGCTTATTTTTTTCTTGATTTTAAAACTATCAAATAAAAGTTCATCAAACTCAAGTCATTCTTATGCGAGATTGAACTTCCTCTTCCACACTAACTTTAAAGAAAAAGCTATATTCATGTTTATAGCTTTATTAGAATATATCTCTCAACATCTATATTCATAAATACATTGAAATTTACATTTATAGATCTATTGAATATAAGTATTTTACCAGAATTAATAATATTTACATTATCAAAAATATAATAGTAACATAAGTATAAAGTGTTATAAGAAGAAAAATATATCTATATATATAAATTTAATTAAAGTATTTTTTTATTTTATAGAAAAGAAATTATTTTTTTCATATCAATACAACAATATTCGTAGGCAAGAAGTCATTACAATAATATTTCTCATCATCATATTACTCACAACGAATTCAAACTTTGTAGGAGAACAACTAACAATCATTCTATCCAACCACCTCACATAACCCAATTGATATTTGAAATCTCCCCTTATAATTATATAATTCTCACTCATAAATGTTTTATCATTTTTGATATAAGATCATTTAAAAAATAATAACGTTTAAACAAAATATTAATGTATGAGAACTAATAATATTAATTATAAAAATATTATAATAATTATAAAAAATAATAATGTAAAAATATCTAGAAACCAAGTGTAACAACCTAACACATAAAAATACAAAAACATTTGTTATAGGCCTTTAAAACAAATATTAATTTATGAGAACTAGTAATATTAATTATAAAAATATTATAATAATTATAAAAAATAATAATGTTAATTATTAAATAACTATAAAAATATCTAGAAACCAAGTGTAACAACCTAACGCATAAAATACAAAAACATTTATTATAGCCCTTTAACCTTACTGCTCACAAGACATTGGCACTACTAAGGAATAACATGGTTAATTAATATCGTAATACGATGGTTTAAGAGTTCTTTATGGTGTTGTCCTCCATATCCGCAAGTCACCCTTGCCTTCGATAACTCTATGTTGGCATGCACCATTGATATATGTAAACTTAATTGTGGAGGGAAGCCGACAATCAATAAATCGCATGCTATCGGGCTTTAAATGAACGCCGGCTCTATATGCCCACGGTTCGATTTTTCTAAGGCCGAAATCGAACGGTGGGCATATACATCCACTCCGTTCATTTAAAGCCCGATAGCATGGGAAATATGGCTCAAATTGGAGCATGAGCTCACAACTGCAGCTCGGCCATTTATTGACTATTAAATGCTCTAGTTAACTCGATATAATGATCGAGAGCCTTGAGTCACCTCGCAGTACATTCGTCGTAGGATCAAAGCATAGCGATCCGATAGTTCTCCTACTTACATACTATTCACAAGGTTATTTTCTTGCCTTTCAATTTACATGGTCTTCATTTGATGCTTCACAAAACTAACAGGTTCGACTTTGGATCCCCAAACAAGGGTTCAAAGCTAAACTCTGGCCAAAGCCCACTCCTTATCTCTTGACATGGTCTAGTAAGGGCACAAGTAACAAAAAATGATAAAATTCGTTGAAATGACTCCCTTGAATCGTTTCCATCCCCCTTTTTTGCTTTCTGTTGAGGTAATTTCTTATACATCTCTGGTTTTCGGTAATAGATAGATCGTGGGCCTATTGGAATGCACACCTGAAGGTATGAGGCTAGACAATCTCTTCCTTCTTAGAGGTATTATCCTAAAGAAACTACTAGAGGGGTTTTTAACTCATTTTTTTACTGTCATAAGCCACTTAACAAATATTACAAGGTTTCCAAGTTTTCGCAGCTTCTTTCCACTCGGAGTTTCTTCATCACAAGTAAGATTGGAACCCTTAAGTAATTTGTAATGAAATTGTTCATTTTTCTACACTGCCTATAGTTTTCTAAAAACTGACATCTATGCATTGCAGGAAGGGTCTCAGCAACAGCTTCCCCGAAAGGATTTGGAGTCTAAGGGGTCTTCCTTAAATGGGTTGATGTCCTATGGTTTCATGTTGGTTTCTAATATCAACTCTTTTGGCAAAATTAATGCATTCTGATTCTGCTTATCCAATAGGGGTTTCTATCTTGTGATTTTTAACATGTTTTCTTTGGTGGATGCATGGCCATAGACCTTGTCTTAGACCAAAGTTAATCTATCAAGGCCATGATGGGTGAGGATTTTATTCCTTGTTTTATTGTTTTGAAAGTGAATGGTTCTATGAACCGATAAGACATGAACTATTAAGGGTTTATCTCTGTTTTACGATTTCCATGTTGTAACTTATCTATTTAGTCTTTTTTGGAATTATGTTAATAGCTCTGAGTTTTCAATGTTAATGGATGGAATATAAGGTGGTTGGCTCTCGAGTTTTCCCTCGGAAATCAGTGGAGGTCCACGAGAGCATCTACGATTCGACTATCATGTTATTCAAGTAATGTTACAGTTCCAGCCTAAACTGGTTATGTGATGATTTGCTTTATCAATTTCATATCGATGGGTTGCGTGCTTAGTTTCATTTATCAACCGGTTTGATTGACATTTAAACATTTTATATTTCAGTATGAATGTTGGCGACTTATTCTAATGCATGCATTGTATATCTATAATGTCATTCATGTTTTAAACTATAAAGATGCTACTCCATAGATTTCCTAGTCGGAACAATATGTTGTATCTCGCTGTGTTAACCCATAGGTATACTATTACTCGAGCATGGATTCATATGAGATTTGAAGGAATGTGAAGGTTATATACTGTACATTGCAATCATTCAAGAACACATGTATATAAATAAGAAAAACAATATCTATCTAATGTTATTCGGTGGTTCACTTATTCATGTATTCATTCCTGAATGTTGATCCTTTCAATTAATATTTAAGAGGGATGACATTGTTTACTTGTCTTTCCTTGCCTATTTTTAATCATGTAAGTTAGCTAATATTTAATAAGCACAATATTATTTACTTATCTTTGATTTTCTTGTTTATTATCACGTATGTCCTTCCTGTTCTTGTAAGATCTCTCCTCCCAGCCTCGAATCTAGCAATTACGTCCTGAATCCCCCTATGAGCTCTTCCTGCTACTGACAAACAATTAGTCTATTGCAGTCAGATATCTTGGACCTCACGACTTAGTCCAACCTCAAGTCCCATACCATCCGATTGTCATCAACAATTTTTTTCTATTGGTTATATTGTCCAACTCAAGGAAACTTTGGCTAGCATTTTCTTGCTCTCCCCTATTCTTCTCCATCCCCAACCCCTTTCGGGCTTTTTCCAGGAAACAGATGAGCAAAAACCCATTTTTGTAACTGTCCCAGGAGTTGATTAACAATTTCTATCATTTTTTTGACAAACTATTTAAACTCTTAATTAATAAATAACAACATAATTTTTGGCTTCTCAATCTTAATTCTTTGATGATCTATGTTAAACAAGGTAAAAGATTAAGGTAATAAGTAAAACTTAGTAACAAGGTAAATATTTGTGTAGCATAGGGTGTTACAACTTCCCCCCTTGTGAGGAACACCATCCCTAGTGTTCTTTCAAGAAAATATTGCTGGATAATCTTTCTTCATAGTTTCCCCCTCTTCTCAGGTAGCCTCTTTCGAGCCAAAGTGTTTCCACTGCACTTTAACATGGGTGATGGCTCGTTTCCGCAACATGGTTTCTCTCCGATCAAGAATACGAAGAGGCTCTACGAGATTTTCTCCGTCGAGTTCAACCTGCACAAATTATAATTTATTGGAAAAAATTTTCAAAACAACAATTCAATTGTTACATATTCTTATTCGTTTATTACGTGTATATCTTCCTATTTAATAATATGTTGAGGGTTGTACACAATGTTTTTTAACAAAGAGACATGGACAACATTGTGGACCCGAATATGGCCTGGGAGTGCTAACTTGTATGCTATCGGTCCAATCCATTCCAAGATTTGTAATTGTCCACAGTACTGGGGTGCTAACTTAGAACAACCCTTCCACTATAAGGTAGTTTTCCGGGGATTCACTTTCAAGTTTACATGATCCCCCAACTGGAATTCCTTATGTGATCTTTTCTTATCTGCATAAATCTTTTGCCTATTTGGGCAGCTTTTAAATTCTTATGGACCTTTTAAACTGTGCCTTCCAGTTCAGCTAACATATCAAGACCCAGTGTTAATCTATTGTTAGAACTATTCCAATCTGTTGGTACCTTGCGGCTTCTCCCATACAGTACTTCAAAAGGGCTCATGCCTAGTGATTCGTGATACTCATTGTTGTAGGTGAACTCCACCAGGTGGAGGTAGTCCTCCCATTTATGTGGTTGTTGCATCACAAACATTCTCAGCATGTCCTCTATAACTTGATTTACTCTCTCTCTCTTTGGCCATCTATGTGTGGGTGGTAAGACATACTAAATTGAATCTAGGTACCCAACCCAGAGAAGAAGGTTTTCCAAAAATTGGATGTGAATTTTATATCCCTATCAAAGATTACCACCCAGGGTATCCCATGCAACTCAGAGATTTCCCTCATAAATATGTCTATGAATTCCATAGTTTTTGTAGGTGGACTTTACAGGTATGAAATGAGCGGTTTTTCTTAGCTTGTCCACCACCACCATGATTAAGTCATGTTGTTTCTTAGTACAAAGTAAACCAATGATGAAATCTAGAGTGATCATCTCCCATTTCCACTCAGGAATGGGTAATGGTTGCAATAAACGGGTGAGGTGTTGATATTCTGCCTTCACTAGTTGCCACTCCAAACATTTGGATAGATACTCAATAACCTTCTTCCTTAAACCTGGCCAGAAATATCTTTTTATAATTGCAAAAAATAGTTTTTGGTATCTTGGGTGAGCGGTGTAAGGCTTCCTATAAAATACATCCAATAATAATTGCTTGACAGAATTGTGATTAGGAACATATATTATGTTTCTGAATGTTAACATTTTTTCGTGATAAATACCATAATCACACTGTTCCCCTTTTTCTTGAGCTTCCAATGCTTGTTGCGAAAGGAAGGAATATTTTGGCTCTTTGAGAGATGCTTCTCTGATGACATCCAGAAGGTTAGATCATACTTCACTGAATCATACTTCATAAATGCAATGTAATTTTCTGCTTAATGTGTTGGCCACTCGATTTTCCTTCCCCTTAAGGTGCTTCATGTCAAAGTCGAATTCGCTCAAGATTGGGGTCCACTTGGCCTGCCGAGAAATTAGACTGGTTTGGTTAAAGAAATTAGTAAGGCTGCTATCAGTTAGTTAAAAAAAAAAAATTCCTAGTAGGTAGTGTCACCACATTTTGAGTGCATGCACCATTATTGTCAATTTGACATCATAAGAAGATTATCAGTGTTCATACTATTTCAATTTACATGATTCATAGGCTATAACCTTCCCCTCCTGAGTTAATACCCCGCTGACACCTTCCTTACTTGCATCCATGCAAACCACAAAAGAGTTTTCTGGATCTGGAACTTTTAGTATAGGTGCAGTGCTAAGTAATTGTTTTAATTGCATAAAAACTTTGATGACATTCAGCTGTCCATCGGAAAGTGTGCCCCTTCTTTGCAATGAGGTCATAGGAAAAGCTATTTTCGAAAAAAAATTAATGAACGGATGGTAGTAGCCGACTAAACCCAAAAACGATATAATATCCGCAACATTCTTTGGGGTGGTCCATTCCATAATGGTTTTAATCTTTTCTAGATCCACCACTATTCCCTCTGCTGATATAACATGACCCAAATACTATATTTGAATTTTGAAAAAATCACATTAGATATACTTAGCGTATAGCTAATTATCTCGCAAAATCTGCAATACTATTCTCAAGTGTTTTTCATGCTCCTCCTGATTCTTATAATAAATCAGTATGTCATCAATAAAATCAATACAAACTTATCTAAAAATGGTTGAAAAATATTGTGCATCAGACTCATAAAAGTGGCTAGAGCATTGGTAAGGCCAAAAGGCAATACCACGAACACGTAATGGCCATAACGTGTTTGAAACACAGTTTTGTAAATATCTTCTTCCGTTATTCTTATCTAGTGGTAACTAGACCTCATGTAAATTTTTGAGATCACACTACCTCCCTGCACTTGATCAAATAAATTATCAATATGTGGTAAACGATATTTGTTTTTGATGGTCAATTTATGTAGTTTATGATAATCAATGCATAGTCTCAAAGTTTCATCCTTCTTTCATACAAATAGCAAGGGGGCTCCCCAATGGGATACAATGGGGCAAATGGATCCTTTATGGAGAAGTTCTTGAAGCTGTATTTTGAGTCTTTTTAGCTCAGGGATGCTCATGCGGTAAGGAGCTCTCGAAACAAGAGCAACTCTAGGTATTAATTCAATGGTGAAGTCAATATCATGCTTAGGTGGAAATCTAGGAATGGATTTAGGAAACACATCAACGAACTCTTGAATCATAGGGATATTTTCCAAAGAAATCATTTTACTCTTGGAATTGGTGTATCTTACTTGCACAACATAAATATAACAACTCTTCATAATACATTTTCCCAACTAGTTAGTAGTGATAGGATGTAACTTAATATTTTTCTTGATTCTTTGTATTTCCTTCCTCTGTCCTGATTCCGTGAGATAACTCACAGATTTTTCCTTATAGTCGACTAGGGACCACCACCCTTCCAACCAATCCATTCCTATTAGTATGTCATATGAACCCAAACGAAGTATATTAAGGTTGACATGAATTGATGTTCATGAAACTGTTATAGGATAGTGCTCTATTTTCATAGATACCCTTCTTTTTGTCCCTGTGGCTACTTGAACTAACCAAGGCTTCTTAAATTTGCTGCTTCGTAGCTGACATTTCTCTACCACTTTAGGACTAATATAACTTAGGCTAGCACCCGTGTCAAACAAGATAGAAATACGTTGATCAGCAATCATGCCTTCACACTCAATCATAGTGGGTTGGAATTCTTCTTGATGATCATCTAGAGCACTGTTAATTTTGGGCATACTCTTGGCTACATCTCAAATGGTGAAGGCTTCCTTCATATTTGAAAGATGGTCTGTTTCGGCCTTGTGCGGGCAATTTTTGTAGTAATGGGATTCTCCACATCCCCAACATTGTAGAGGTTTTTTTGGCTGCTCATCATTGATAGGTTTATTAACTCCCTCTGACTGTCTATATTTGTTGTAGGCTAGAACCTTTGGCTAGTTTCTTGAAAATTTACTGAAGGTTCTTTGTGGTGTATTCCTTCCATTAGAGATCTCTGCCTGTCTATTTGGGGGTAAATTTATCCCTTTCCTGCCTATCACCCCTTTCGACCCTTCATTTTTCTATCTCATTTGTTGATAACACATATGAATCTTTCACACCATATCATCCATTTTTCTAGGATAATCAAATTCTAGATTTTCCTTCATGAAGTTGGGCAGACTGCTGATAAATTGTTGAACCTTTGCCTTCTTTTCTTTCATATGCAGGACACATCGTAATAGGGAGGTAAATTGTTTCACATATTCATCTATGGTCAAGGTTCCCATCCTTAAACCATGGAAGTCTTTTTCCTTTTCATCATAATACCACTCAGTTAGATATTTGTCTTTGAAATTCTTCTGAAACTCCTGCCATGTAACATGTCCCTCATCAATTTTTCTCACAGTTTTGATTTCTTCCCACCAAAGGGTGGCCTTACCCCTTAGTTGGTAAACTACATGCCATGGTTTAAGTTTATCAATGTATTCATAAATCTTAATATACTTGCCCATGTCAATTAACCATGCTTCAACTGCTTCTTCAAATTCTCCCTCAAAGAGTGACGGTTTTATCTTTTAAAACCTTGCATTCCATCTTCTGTCTCTTTGTATTATGTTGGTCGGAGACATTATCCAAATGCTCGTCTTCATCTTCTCTGTTCCCTTCAGATGACTCTACATTATCTTCTCCATGATGGTCGTTTGGAGTTTTTTTCCTTATCCTCTGCACTGGGATCCAGCCCCTGTTGATTTTGTCGATTGAATAGAATTTTAAGGATTCTTTCTTGTTCCCTCCTTAGTCGTTCATTTTCCATTCTCAGGTTGGTCATCTCCACATGTAATTATTGGATTGTCTCGAGTATAGCAGCATTGTCTTGGCGAGATTCCTCTCCCAGCTGTATCCATATGTTCAGGTTGGCCTCTACATAAGTTTCTTCTGGCTGGTTCACGGGCTCGGATCCTATGCATTTATGCTCTTGGGACCATTCTTGTCTCCGATTCACATTCACACTCACTCAGTTACTTTATTACTAATATATATATATATAATATTATATATATATTATATATATATATATATATTATATATATATATATATATATATAGATAGATAGATAGATAGATAGATAGATAGATAGATATCCCAGAAGTCTGAGTGTGCAAACCATTCTCTGATACCACCTGTAACAACCTAACACATAAAATAAAAAAATCATTTGTTATAGCCCTTTAACCTTACTACAGAAAAAAAAAGCGACTTAAATACTAAGGAATAATATGGTTAATTAATATGGTAATATGATGGTTAAAGAGTTCATTATGGTGTTGTTCTTCATATCCGTAAGTGACCCTTGCCTTGGATAACTCTCCATTGGAATGCACCATTCATATATGCAAACCTTTAATGGTGGAGAGAAGATCAGAGTATGAGCTGACAATTGTAGCTCGGGCATTTATTAACCACTAAACACTCTCGTTAACTCAATAGAATGATCGAGAACCTTGAGTCACCTAGCAGTACTTCCGCCACATGATTAAAGCATAGTGATATGACAGTTCTCCTACTCAAATACAATTCACAAGGTTATTTTCTTCTCTTTCAATGTACATGGTCTTCATTTAATGCTTCACAAAACTCAAAGGTTTGGTTCTGTATTCCCAAACAAGGGTTCGAAGAGAAACTCTGGCATTGGCTTGCTCCTTATCTTTCGGCGTGGTCTAGCAAGGGCACAGGTAACAAAACATCATAAAATTCCTTTCAGTGACTCCCTTGAATCATTTTCATCCCTCTTTTTGCTTTTTGTTGAGGCAATTTCTTATACATCTTTGTTTCTTGGTAATAGATAGATTGTGGGCCTACTGGTATGCACACCCCGAAGGTATGAAGTTGGATAATCCGTTCCTTCTTAAAGCTACTTCCCCAAAGAAACTACTTGAGGGGTTTTTAACTCGGTTTTTGACTATCATGAGCCACTTAACAAATATTACAGGGTTTTCAAGTTTTCACAACTTCTTTCCACCTGGAGCTTCTTCATCACAGGTAAGATTGGAACCCTTAAGTAATTCGTAATGAAATCGTTCATTTTTTGGCACCTCCTACAATCTTCTAAAAGCCAACATCTATGCATTGCAGGTAGGGTCTCAGCAACCACTTCCCTAAAAAGATTTGGAGTATAAGGGGTCTTCCTCACATGGGTTGTTGTCATCTAGTTTTAGGTTGGTTTGGAATATCAAGTCTTCTGGCGAAATAAATGCATTCTGATTCCGCTTATCTTAGAGGGGCTTCTGTCTTGTGATTTTTAGCTTATTTTATCTAGTGGATGCATGGCCATAGGCTTTCACTTAGACAAAAGTTAATCCATGAAGGCCATGATGGGCTAGGGTTTTATTCCTTGTTTTGTTTTTCTAAAAGTGAATGGTTCTGCGAACCAATAAGATATGAACTATTAAGGTTTATCTCTATTTTACAATTTCCATGTTGTATCTTAACTATTTAGCCTTTTTTGGAATTCTGTTAATAGTTCTAAGTTTTCAATGTTAATGGATGAAAGGTAGGGCGTTTGGCTCTCAATTTTTCCCTCGGAAACCAACGGAGGGCCACGAGAGCATCTACGATTCGACTATCATGTTATTCAAGTAATGTCGCAGTTCTAGCCTAAACTGGTAATGTGATTATTTACTTTATCAGTTTCATATCGATGGGTTGCCTGCATAGTTTCATTTATGAGTCGGTATGATTGACATTTAAGCATTTTATATTTCAATATAAATGTTGGTGACTTATGCTAATGCATGCATTGTATATCTGTAATGTTGTTCATGTTTTAAACTATAAAGATGCTACTGCATAGGTTTCCTACTCAGAACAATAGGTTGTATCTCACTCTATTAATCCATAGGTATACCCTTACTTTAGCATGGATTCATATGAAATTCGAAGGAATGTGAAATTTGTATCCTATACATTGCAATCATTCAATGGCACATGTATATAAACAAGCAAAACAGTATCTATCTAACATTATTTTTCCGTTCACTTATCCATGTATTCATTCTTAAATGTTAATCCTTTCAATCAACATTTAAGAGGCATGGCATTGGTTACTTATCTTTCCTTTCCTATTTTTAATCATGTAAGTCAGTCATATTTAATAAGCACAATATTATTTACTTATCTTTGATTTACTTGTTTATTATCACATGAGTCGTTCCTGTTCTTTGAAGATCTCTCCTCCCAGCCTCAGATCTCGAAATTACGTCTAGAATCCCACTTTGAGCCCTTCCTGCTCCTGAAAAGCAATAAGTCTGTTGCAGTCAAGTATCTTGGACATCAAGATGTAGTCCAGCCTCAAATCCCATACCATCCGACTATCATCAATAGTTTTTTCCCAATGTTTATTTTGTCGAGACCAAGGAAACTCTGGGTAGCATTTTCTTGCTCTCTCCTATTCTGCTCTCTCCCCAACCCCTTTCGGGTTCTTTTCCAGGAAACAGATGAGAAAAAAACTGTTTTTGTAACTATCTTAGGAGTTAATTAACAGTTTCTATCAGTTGTTTTGAAAAGCTATTTAAATTCTTAATTAATAAATAACAAGATAAGTTTTGGCTTCTCAGCCTTAATTCTTTAATAATCCATGTTAAACAAGGTAAAATATTGAGGTAATAAGTAAATCTTATTAACAAGGTAAATGTTTGTGCAACATAGGGTGTTACACCAAGTAACAAAAATAGAAATTCTATCCAAAAAATAAAGAACAGATATTTGAAAAGGAAAATGGTAAATATTCCTCCACACAAAACACATTAGATTCTGAGGAAGTTGCAAATATGAATTATAATTATTTATAAACATTTAAGATATATATATATATATAATATAATATAATATATTATATAATATATTATATATATATATATATATAACATTCAAAGAGTAAATCCATTGTTATATTTCTATTTTAGTAGGATAATAACCATATCACTCTTTTATTCTATTGTTATAATCTTATTTGAATAGAAATAATAATCCTTTTATTCTTTTATTTTTTCCAAAGAAAATTGTATTGAATTTCATATTAAAAAAGAAAATGTAGAAGTTTAGTATAGAAAATTTGTTTTTATGGAAAAATTTACTTACTATTATAAATAGATATTGGTTATATACTCGGCAAAAAAGTCTTATAAACATTATGAATCTACATTACATAGGAATTCAAATAAGTGACATGGTTATTTGTGAGAGTACTCTCCTAGTCTGCTAACCTTTCTATGTAGTTGTATCTGAGTCCTCAACCTAATGTTCTAGTCTCCTTAGTGCACCTAGGCTTCTTCTTCTAAGGTTTTCAATTCATACCAACAACTTCCACACTGAACAAATCCCCAACATTGGCATGCTCCTCAAGCTCAGCTACCCTCATGTCTAGAGCCAAACGTTTGGTGGAGTTTTTGATATGAATTATTCCCTATTCCCATGAATTAGCATTGGCATTCTCCTCAAGCTCAGTTACCTTGATGTCTAGAGCCAGATGTTTGGTGCAGTTTTTGACATGAATTATTCCATATTCCCATGAATTAATTCGTGCTTAGTGTTAATGGGATGTTATACGGAATTTACACCTACGATAAGTACTTCTTCCCTAAGTGGGTAGTTACACTTAGAACAACAGAAGGAAAGTTGTTTAACCTTTTCCTACAATAGATATATAAGATAAAGGAACTTACATGTGATCCTTCTCTTCCTTTGATCTCATTTGAATTTCTCCTTTCGCTCCCGCTCAAACTAAATTAGCTCAATTGGTACATGGCAAATATAAATAGAAGATGACAACAATCAAAGCATATGATCTATGTACTATAAATAAATTGAATTGACAATATATGAACATACATTCATCATATATATAGACAAGAATATGGGAAAAGGAACAACCAACTTTATTGATTGTAGAAGGAGAAGTTACACCCAATGCAATCCGATTCCGTGTCACTCATCCAACTTAGTCAAAACCCTACTCACACCAATGGCACATCAATCTAGTAGCATAACATTACTTGACAATGATTTCAAGTCTCAAGCCAATAGTATTTTAGTACAATATTCAAATTCCAACCCCTTAATCACTATGATGAGTGGTCAATTTATAGGGATATGCAAGTGGTCTTGTCATAAATTGGGCATTGAATGGTTTCCATAATTGGAGTTATTTTCCATGGAGAAAGGGATTAGATGATAGAGGGTTAATTGATCCTTAGCCTATCCAAAGTCAAGCTCATAGGATGGCATAAGAGCTGGACATCCTTCTAGAATGATCTAAAATCAAGGAATATTCCCAGAATCCTATGTCAACATCGCTCATTCTCGCTGAGCACAGGTCAAAGTGCACCTAAGTTCACTACAATGCAAGTCTAAATGGGCGTATCTACTAAGCACCACAGTTGCCCCTGACGAAGGCTGCACTAGTGTCCCAAGGAGGCATTTCAGTAGGGTTTCAAGCTAGGAAACTTTCATGGATGAAAGCATTCAATTTGATGACTTGTCTACGGTATGTAGTAACTGAATTAGAGTTTGATGAGTCCTATTTGTATTGATCTAATCATTGGGAATGATGTGCCCAAATAGACCTATAACTGCTGCCCCCTAAAGCATGAAGTCACAAATGATAATATTGAGTGATATGATTTATGATGTAATGAGGAGGATCTGAAGTGGATGGTGACCTGCATCAATTACAATACATAATATCATGATGTCTTTGAATTTTTCATGAATTGTTGAGGGAATGCATACCCATACTCAGCATATAAACTTTTCATTACATGTACATAAATCAGATAGTCGTCTACAAATATAGACCCATGATAGGATGACCATCTATGTAAAGTCATCGTACAAATGATTTAGTACTCTCTTGAAATCACAGCTCGGATGGATGAAACTAGATCTAGCGTCTCATATCTTGTCCAATCGTTTTCTCAAGTACGAGTCTAACCATGTGAAAATGTGATCTAAAGTCGAACATGGGAAGATATCGTCTGATTACCAACCAATGAGGTAAGTTGTTAATATATGCGAGAGAAATCACCAATATTGATAATGATTCTCAAGGTACTACAATACATTTTACATGGTGTGAATAGATGTTTTGATTTCGAACACCATAAAAAGTCTTTGGGTCGAAGACCTGTGAGGTCAACCTGTCGCCAAAAGTGAGAAACTTTTCATTGATGTATGCAAGCCTCAAGGTACTCGAAGGGTGTTTTTAAGTTAACTTCCTAGATAATGTGTTGATGTCGACAAGAAGTGACTCATTGCAAGAGGGCCTTCATGTATCCCCCATCGACGACACGAAACGAGTGTAATGGTTTTGAACACAAAATGTGACTGACAACACAATGTTCAGGAATGGCAGTCATGAAAATGAAGGTTTATGAGTATTCAAAAGGATGAAGTTTACTGAGTGACTTCTCTTGAACATGTCGGCGACGATGAATGAATTGGAAACATTGACCCAAAACCAAAGTAATGGATGGTGTGATAGACCATAGGTATAATAACCATCAAGCACATAACCAAACCCAAATAGTTACAGAGGTGAAGTGGAAGTGTCATGTTTAAGAGCGACTTGCTACCATAAAGTGATTTATCCCTTTCCCATTTTCCCCAATCACTGCTAACTAGTACCTCTTGATTTTTTAACAAGCTTGAGGAGGATAACATATTCTTGTAGTATAATTCCACCCTTCGGGTGAATCCATCACCATGTGATGTTTTAACAAGCCTAGCAAAGGTGAAACTCAGTCTTGTCATGATGGACAAGTTTGTTGCTATTCGATGTTTTAACGAGTTTAACGACAATCATAACTTAATCATTTTCATGTTTAGATAGTTTGAAAAGGGAAACAAAGGAAACTCCATAACTCCTTTCTCGTAAATTTCTCTCTCAAGTCTGAAAAAGCATAAAATAATACAAGAGAGAACCTATTGACCATGTTCAATAAATGTATTCCTTTTTCTTAAGTAATCTATCTCAGTTTGGAAAAGGGTTAAACTTATACTGAGTAGATGTCATTTCCAATCTGTTTACGAGTTGCAACTGACAAGCACTCGACAATGTTTTCATATTTCGAGAGTTTGAAAAGAGCTTAAAGAGGACTCTTGTTAGAGGAACAAGTGGTTTTGAGGATAGCAACTGGTTTCAGTGATGTTGGAACTTCTTAAAACATGTTGATTTATGTGAAGAGGTTGGATAATAAGACCACTCATTGTAATTGTTCATCAAAAAGGGTAAAGCAACCAAGTGAAATTGTACGATCGGTCAAGAAGATAGTGACGATGGAAGGAGAAAAACCAAGGCTCATATGATAGAAGAAGCTAATAAAATGGCAATCACGAGGGTTAAAATGGAGACGGGTTCCTCTTTACACAAGCTTGAAATGAAAAACTATGCTTAGATTCAGTTCCATTTTTACACAAACTTGAAAATGAAAAACTATGCTTGGGATTGGTCTACATGACCCCAGCATGATGACTCGATTCTAGGTGCATTCCCCCAAGCTTCACTGCATTCACCTAAGTAGACTACTCATGGCTATCAGGTGGATGGAATGAAGGTTCATTTACAAGATTAAGTGAAAGACATGACTGAGTTTTTATGAGATCTAATCAAACACTCAAATTGGAACTTTGCTCCATGTGACCTTGTTTCATTTTTTAATGAGCTTGTCTCAAGAGAAGGAACTCCGCTTAGATTCCTTGTTTCATTTTTTAACGAGCTTGACACAAGAAAAGGAGCTATGCTTTGGGAGTTGTTTTATTTTTTAATGAGGTTGACACAGTCAAAGAAATATCCTCGTATTCCTTCTTTCATTTTTTATCGAGCTTGACACAAGACAAGGTGTTAAACAACAATTTGCCACCGTCCCTGTTACCCCTTCTCCCACACCTTGTAGGACTCATTCCGGGACCTGTGAGAAGTGACATGACCTAGAAACACTTGCATTGTATTCCCCTGAGTATGAACTTCATTTTCCTTGAGGACATCTCCTGCAAAAAGCCCATAAAAACAACCCTTTTTCCATTGGCGCGGTTTCACTGTGTAGCACTCGCGCCAATGGGGGAAATCCTCCAAAGAGGGCGCGCCAGTTGGCGCTCTGTCACAGTGTCGCACTCACGCCAGCCAAAACGGGTGATGTTTTTTAACAAACCAACAGCCGAAGATTCATCCTAACCAACTCCTGGACTGAATCTATCCTGAGTGGGGTGGTTTGGCTTCGAATCTCCATAGAGGGGAAGTGGTTTGCCACCTCTCATGGAAGCTTCTTAGTGATAAAGCCAATCCCATGAATATTGTGGATGATCCCAACTCCCCCCTCCTCTATCTATAAAAGCTTGTCCTTTTGCCTTAGGCAAGATAGTTCCAAAGATTGAGAATTGTCAAGTTCATGCTGTAAGAAGCCTTCTTCATTCCCATAAGTCCAAATCTAAGTAAGGAGATTCTTGTCTAATAACCAAGGAGAGAGAGGCTTGTTCCCATTCCCAACAATATTTGCAAGACATGTGTTGCTGATCACCAAGCCAAAAGAGGATTTGACGTCAGAACTATGGTTGTATTCTTCTTTGTTTATTAATAATAGACGACTATTATTATGGTTCCACTCTTATTGTCCTTTGTAATGATGATGAGTTATATCCTTTCTGACTGATATATAGTTTCATCTATTGGATTTTATGCTTGTGTTTGTGTCGTTCTTTGCATGTGCAGGTGTCCATTCACGGAGATCATGGGGATCATGACCAGCCGGAGCAAAGGAACGGGAGCGTCAACTCTTCTACAAGCACTAGCGTTGGAATCCAGGTAGGCCCTCATCATTGGTATTTAATTTGCAATTAGGAACTTGCGTGGTAGCGTTGTTTGATTGTTGCTAAACCCAATTTGGGCTAGTAGGGGTCGCCTCTGTCCGCAGAGGGGATTTACCTCCACAACATAAGGAACTATGCTCATATTCCTTGTTTTATTTTTCAATGAGCTTGACACAAGACAAGGAACTATGCTCATGATTCCTTGATCACAAGCCATAAGAGGTTATGAATTCCAAGGGGTTCTCATCAAATCAGAGAACTGTGCTCTAGAATGGATACATAGCAAGGAACTGATTAGAGAGATCTAGTTCCAATGCCCCCAGTACATAATGCACAACATCACGGAATTGATCATCATTTCATGTAGGCATGGAACGGGTTGCCACATAATATACCTATGGCGGGGAAGATACCATTGGGACAAAAGGACCATTTAGGGAAGATGGTTGACTAGAAGCCATATTTGGACCAGGAAATGAAAGTTGGTCAACGGTGATAATTCTACCTTCATGCGAGAAACACATCACTCAAAAGACTGTTGAAACAGTAGCTCCCATGTCATAAATATAATCGCACCCAAGAAGTAAATTGTAATCTAAATGGCCTGGGACTACCATCACATTGAGATAAACAATTTTTCCTCCCAAAGTAATAGGAAGCTGAGGAAGGATCCCTAATGGTTGACTCATTCCTCTGTTAAAATACAACAGATTCTAGGTACCAGGCACAAGTGGTGGTGAACCAAGTGCCTGCCAAGTAGTAGTGGAAAGGATACTCACAGATGCACCTTCATCTATAATAGTGCCATATACAATCATATTATAAACCTACAATATGATCTAGAAAGGCACATAAGAAGGAAGACGGCATCCTGCCAGCCTATTACAATCAAAGGAAGTGACCAAACTACTTGGGGGGGTTACTGTAAGAATGGGAGAATTACACCCTTGAATTACAAGAACGGGAGGATTTTTCTCCTGACTTGATGGAATGAGAGGGTTACCTCCAAGCTAATTGGAATCTGAAGAAACAAAAAGAACCTGAGTGGTATCATACTCACTCTCTACACGAAATGGTACAATCAGTTGAAGGTGAAATCGGGTCAAATGTTTTCTTGACCTGTGATTGGTTAAGTATATGGGATTCAGATTCAAAGAGAGAGGGTTTGACCAACGGTTGATTTGTGTCAGTTACTTCATCAACTAGTGAAGGATTAAGGGAGACTCTCCTATAATTAGATGGAAGTCATTGTGGAGAAGCAGGACGGTTATCCAACACTTTTTGGTCTTCATCTAGATAGGGACAAAGGTGAATGGGTTGATTCCCTTCACATAACCTATAGGGAAACTTAATTTTACCCTTCTTTCCATGAAATTTACTACTACTAGTTGATAGTGTGTCACCAACATGATCTCCAGAAGTTGATAACACAGGATGATGTGAACGAGAAGACCGTTCTTCTAAAATCTGAGGAATACCAGAGAAATTTCGAAGAATATGGTCTCCCGTACAGAGTTTGCAAGGATATCAAAGTTTGTGAGGCTTATCGGAAAATTTCTCATCAGAGATTTCATTTGAAGAAATGTTTTCTTGGTTGCCCCCCTGGCGAATTTTATTCTTCTTCTTCTTATCCACCTGGTTACTAGTGTCAATACTTTCACAAGGTGAAGAGGAAGAATGGGAGGAAGAAACAACCGATGAAGAAGGTAAAGGGTCAACTTTAGGATCAACTGGAGGTTGATTTTTTCCATTTGTAGGAATATTCAGTTGCGGGGCCAAGGACGTTGAGAAAAACCATACTGGCAAGCCGATGGTATGTCCTAGAATGGGCAATGTAGTCATATAAGGAGCACTAATATTTCCAAAAGGAGGAAAAGGACTAGGATTCCCATCAAATGGAATTCTTTAATCAGTGGACTCCGGAGTTCTTGCCATATGTATTAACCTAAGATCAACTAAGGAGTGACATGGAGGATGTTATCTACGATCAATTAATTTTATTTTAATGAAAATAACATAACAAAACAAAAGAGGAATAATCTAGGCCAAAATATTACCAAGTAACTGTGAACTACAATATACTGCCTCAGCAAACCAAGGACTTAACATACGTGCAGGCAATACCCACAAATGTTGTTTTCAGTGTATAACAGTATGCGAGGTAGATGACTTGGTACCTATGGATGGGTAGCAACCTAATGTAGTCCTCCCAAATATACCCGAAAGTACGTGGAGGCCCAATTCATGTTAGCATTGTCTAATGTGAAATCGCACAATGGGAGCATTCCCTTATACTTTTCATACTATAACTCCGCCCGATATACCCAAAAGTATGTGGACGAGCTATGATATATTTATGTATGTGGAATGAGGTATCACACTCGAAATGTATCACAGACCATTAGCGATAGTTGTTATGTTTAACAACTTCGGAACACGTCTCTAGCCTTTACCTCTAAATGTTATGCGTTAAGTTACAATGCTCCATTAGGTTAATTGAGATAAATTTTGCTTGATCTTTTTTAAAAGTTTGCCTTTCAGGTTCACCATGTGATGTTTCTGAAACTCTTAGAATGCAACTAAGATGGGAGACATTCTTTTCATTTGATTTAAACAATGAAAACCATAGCTAGTAAGGGATAGAGCAATCATATCTTTGACAAAGAGCAAAGAGCACACCTAATCAAATTTCCATATCTATTCCTATCAACCATTCACAAACTAGAATATTCACAATGGAAGTTTTTCTTTTCAATCCCTTTAGTGTTTAGATGAACAAAAAGGAACTAGATGCATAAACAAGCCATCAATACCTTTCAAAATGAAATGAAGACTTTACGACTATTTCATTTTTAGAAAAGAAAAGACTAATAAATGTAAGCTAACTTTGACAATGACTTGATAATGATAAATAAATATATTAAGAAACACTAAACAATCAAGGTCAAAGTAGTGGGAAAGGAAATGCAAATTGATTTTAGAGCCATTGAAAACGTTGATATTTCAGCAATCAACATAAGAAGCAACTTTGGAAAAAATCAAACAAAAGATGGATTTTTTGGGTTGAGAGGGATTAGTGCAGCCCTGAGTTGGAGACAGTACATTGCAGAGCACTATCTCTAAGCCAAGGGTGCTCTGCAGTGCACTGTGCCCTGACCAAGGGTGCACTGGTAACAGAACATTCCTAGAATAGGCATTCCAATGCAAACTTTTGACCAGAAAAGCTTCAAAATGACTGAAAAGTGATCAATGAAGTCAGGTAAAGTATACTAGGATGTAATATGATAAGGGTAAACTACCAGGAACGATGGTCCTTCCCCAGTATGGTCGCCAATTTGTTATACATAATTTATACATACATATAAGTACATCTTTCTTAAGTGGGTAGTTACACTTAGAAGAACAGAAGGAAAAATGTTTAACCTTTCCCTACAATAGATAGATAAGATAAAGTAATCTACTTGTGATCCTTCGCTTCCTTTGATCTCCTTTAAATTTCTCCTATCGCTCCTACTCAAACTAAATTTTCTCAATTGGTACCTTCCAATGATAAACAGAAGACGCCAACAATCAAAGCATATGATCTATCTTCTATAAGCAAATGGAATTGACAACATTTGAACATACATTCATCATAGATATAGACAAGAATATGGGAAAAGGAGCAAACAACTTTATTGATTATAGAAGGAGAAGCTACGCCCAATGATCCCATGTCACTCATCCAGCTTAGTCCAAACCCTCATCACACCAATTGCACATCAATCCAGTAGCATAACATTACTTGACAATGATTTCAAGTCTCAAACCAATAGCATTTCACTACAATATTCAAATTCTAGCCCCTTGATCACTATGATGAGTGGTCAATTTATAGGGAAATGCAAGTAGTTTTGTCATAAATTGGGCATTGATTTGTTTTCCATAATTGGAGTTAGTTTCCATGGAGAAAGGGATGAGAGGATAGAGTGTTAATTTATTCTCAGCCTATCTAAAGTCGAGCTCATAGGATGGGATAAGAGATGGGCATCCTTCTAGAATGCTCTAGAATCAAGGAATATTCCCAGAATTCTATGTCAATTTCTCTCATTCTTGCCCAGCGTAGGTCAAAATGGGCCTAAGTGCATTGCACTGCAGGTCTAAATGGGCCTCCCTCCTATCCAATGTAGTTTCCCTAACCAAGGATACGCTAGTGTCCCAAGGAGGCATTTTAGCAGAGTTTTAAGATAGGAAACTGTCATGGATGAAAGCATTCAATTTGATGACTTATCTAGGGCATGTAGAAACTGAATTAGGGTTTTATGAGTCCTATTTGTACTGATCTTATCATTGGGAATGGTGTGCCCAAATAGACCTGTAACATGCGAAGTTGATCATTTTTATGCTCTTGCTCTTCGTGGTGTTCTTATACTATAGGTTGTGCAACAATCCTTCAATGGATTCATGAAATTGTGCCAACAATCTGTTAATTTTAACATGTTCATACTCGTGAGAATGATCTCCCAAATTTTCCATTGCTAAGCTATGATGCTCCAGGAATCGGGCTTCTATTAGTGGTGGCATCCTATTTTGAATGCTCAGCAAAAATGCGATGCGAAACCAGGAAAACTATAAAACATAACATTTTGATACCTTCTCCTAAGATGCTTCCCAAAGTTATTGTAGAGAAAAGTTACCATATCCATGTTTGAGTCTCAAGAAACCTCGTGGAATTTTAGTCACTTGGTACAGAGGAATAAGAGAATTAACATTAGTATAGAACAATGAATACATAAGCAGGGTCAAGGCATCCCACACTTGTATTAATGGTTTCTATCCTTGCTGCATTGAAGTTTGATTCTCCCTTTTCACTACCTTAAGATGTCAGCTGGTTGAGTGATTGGGACAGAGGTTCGTTCCTTTCAAATGGTGTAGATGGAACATTAATGAGAGTTACCCTGTCCTTATTAATATGTGTCAGATATCAAGCTATGACCCACATGTCAAGAGATAGAGGTTTGCAGATGAGATCTTCCTTGTGACTTTGGTCATTTATTCGGCTTTGAGTGCCATTAATATTTTTATATAAACCATAGTCAATAATTTCAATGGTCATTGAATGAGTGAGTTGTATAACATCCCATGATCCACTTCTAGTCTCACCTGTTCCATCGTTACTTCTTTATTGGCCATATAATCCACCATTATGTTCACTTGTCTAACTACATGATAAAATTTTATTTGCTTAAAATTTCTTAATTGCAAAATGATCCTCTATAAGATGGGGGGAGAAATCACACATTGTAATCCTTTAGCTTTATACCTAATACGATAAGTGAATCTCCATATATTGTTATTTTGGTCATTTTCTTTACCAAAGCACTAGATATTAAGCTTGATTGTTGGATTTCATTCACAATCCCCAAATTTATTGGTTCTTTATTTATTCGTCGAAACATAAAATAACACCTCCCACTCATTTTTATTCTTTTATTACAAAATTGTATATTAATCATTTTTTAATAATTTTAAAATTCCCCAAACTAAATAAACATTAAAAAACAATTAAAATGTCTTTCCCGTCAAATTATTCAACATATATGAAACCAATAATAAGAAATCAGCAACCTTAAACTCATACCCATTGGTTTTATATAATAAATTAGGGAGATCGATATTTTGATGCTAGAGATGATGTAACTCATTGTAGTTGTTGTAAATGAATTGTAGTTTTAAGTTATTAATTTTTTTTCAAATAATTAATATAGAATTATCAATTTTGATTTTACATAAACATTAAAAAATAAATAAAAAATATTTTAGCTTAAGAAAGATAATTATATATATTATTTAGCATTATATTTTATTATATAATTTATAATTTATAATTATTATTTTTTACTAATTTATGAAATAAATATATTTAAAGACATATTACAATTGTTTTTTAATCAAAAGAGAAATATTCTATTATTAAGAGTGAAAACCAAAGTACAAAAATTGACGTCATGGCCCCCTGCTTACCAAGACCAAAGATGAGAGCAAGAGGTGCCAAAGAAAGCATCAGATATAACCATAAAACTATTATTTTTAATAGGTTACCGACCTTACAAAGAAAAAGGATGGAGAAAAAAGATAGAGAGCCTGAAAGCGTCATGTTAGAGATGGAGGTGAGGAGGAAGTTTGTGAGGAACTAATGGGAAGTTGTCTCACTCGTGCATATGAAATTTGATGTCCTCTACTCAGGCCTCTAAGTTGCGCAGGTGGTCACTGAGGCATCTCTAGTTCCATCGAATGCTCTTGAACTACTCCATAGTCTCATTGAGGTTGAATTGAATATTGTTCATGTAGGCCACCATTTCATTCTTTTCTTCATTATAGTTCTCCCTTATGATGACCAGGTTGGCTTCGAGGCCTCTCAATGTTTTAGGAATTGTTTCTAACATGGTTGGAACCTCCACTATTCTTGGAGAACACCCACGAGCAAGAGAAACCTCACCCACCCATTCTCCACTGGCTGCGTCCTCAGAAGTCAAACTTGAGTCACTGGCTTGGCGCTCAATAGGGTCATGATGCCCACCTCTGTGGTGAGGATTACTACACTATCAGGGCATGGCTTGTGACATTGTAACATACCCCTTTGGCCTACCCCGTAAAAATGGCTACTAAGCTCCCATTCAACAAAAAAATTTCTTTGTTGACGACTAAGAGTTTACCATTTATTGTGTAATATTCGCCTCATGGTATCAACAAGTATTATTCCTATCGCTATACTCAATAGTCAACCAAGATGATACAAAATATTTGTATCATGAGGACCCTTAAGGGAAACCCTTAGATCAATTTATAAAACTTATAAGAGAGATACAATCATTAGGCATGAGTGATGGATCAAGCATGCAACTTACAACATTCCCTAGATACTCAGCACAGACATTCACGGAGTATTATCTTAAGTTTACTATGGCCAACTTGTCCAGACATTGTATTTATAATTCTATAGCATAATCAAAGTATTTTGACCAACCCCTCGTTCAACATGCATAACTAGTCAATCTAACCTCATCGGAAACGTTGATCAACAACTTATACAATTAGAATGTTTATTTCCTAATAATTTCACATGCAACAAACCTCCTTAGCCTACCCGACAATTTCTCCCTTAGGCTCCATTAAATTAAAGATTTATTCATTTACAATTGAGTTTTAGTGGACATCACAAGGGTATTAAATTAATCATTACAGATACAGTGATTACAATACTCTTTAGATCAGCCCTTAGTCATTAGGACACAATTAGGACAAAGGGTTAAATTATAGCATATAGTTATTAGAACTCTTTGATATCCCCATTGCAGTATAATTGGAATAAATGTTGAGTTTTTCTATAACTAATAAGGCTAAGAATAATACTAGAAACCTTCATTATGCATGACATAGATAGTGGTGAATCATCGGCAATTCTATGGGAGACATTCCTCCATAACTGTTCCACATGCATGAACCTTTGCATAATACCACAGAATACTATCCCTCCTTATCAAATGTAAATATGATCATAATAAGCTTGACATGCATTATTCCATCCATCATTTCCATAAGAGAGAAAATTAAGAAATCCATATAATTGAGTTGTATGATTTAACATGTTATCAAGTAAGGATTAAACATGAAGCACATACCATGCAAATAAATATCATCCGAATAGAGGGAAACACCATTAAATCTATTAATATCCAAGCACATGTATTTCATTCAAATATTCTCATAACTAAGAAAATTCCTTATAAGAAAATTGGAACAGTAACATAGAGAGAGAGAGAGAGACTAAGAATCAACATACAAACATTCCATGCAAATGACACCAACTAAATCTCACTTGCAGGGAGGAGCACCACCACCCAACTATCAATCACCTCTAATTCCCCTCGAGAAAAATATCTTACCAAGGATCAATTGTCCTCAATTGATCAATGCACTTGGTATTTAATACCCTCTTTCATGATTTAGTTACCATTAGTGACATCATGCTTTTATGGATTTTTCCATTTTCCTAGGCCTTTGTTGTAAAATCTCGTCTTTATCTCCCATGAGGCTTTTCCACATAAAATATTTCCTTTATCTCCCGCAAATATTTATGTCGGATGGATCTTTATCTCCCATGCATCTGATGGATCTCAAATCCATCCAAGCTTACCTAAAAGCTTTATCATGAAAGATGCATCTATATCCCATCCCTCGTGAGATTTGGCAAGAATCTCCTCTCTCTTGGTGCTCCACCCTCTAAGTGATTTATTTTATTAATTTATTTATTACCACATTTTCTTTTCATATTACATATCACCTAGATTTCCTCAGCTTAGGTTTAGAATAGTTTAACCCATAAAGGAGGGTATCACACCTAGATTTCCTCAACTTAGGTTCAGAATATTTTAACCCGCAAAGGAGGGTATCACACCTAGCATTCCTCGGCTTAGGTTTACAAACTTTTTTCATACAAGGGAGGATATCACACCTATCTTTAACTCAGCTTAGTTTTACAATAATTTAGCACACAATGGAGTTGTGTTACATACTCCCCCCTTAAATTTTACACCGTCCTCGGTGTATCACTGCATCATGTCTTCATTCACAGGTGGCTAGTTTTTGAATCAACAGCTCTCATGGCTCTGCCATTTGATGAATTTTTTTTTCCAATGTACCTCGGTCACAAGGACTGCTCTTCTTCCATAGCTTCATTGGCCACCAAGAGTGCTCCTCCTTTCATAGCTACATGTAACATGGTTTTCAAACCATTTTTGATAATTTATAGATGTATAATTTTAACTATGATACATATCATAATCTGTTACTTAATATGACAAAAGTAACTATTGCTAATTCTTTCATTTTATCTGAAGAATGGATGTTATCTATTTTCATTCTTTTCTAGCCTTTGTGTTCTTGTCGAACACATGCTTCTTGGTGTGTCTCTGCATAGAATACATTAGTTAGCATATTTTCCAGATCAATATGCCTACAAGGTCATAACAGATTAGTTCACATAACAATATACAGTCATCATAATTGTATGTATGTCAAACTGCGATTAACCATGGTTAGTTATACCAATCTTACTTTCCCTTTTTTGTGTAACCTCCAGGTTGGTTTCCCTGCTAGACATCTACCCAATGTCTTTATGCATATCTGCACACAATATATATTATACACACCAATACACATATCATTCTTTTTAATCATGTAACACATGTAATCATATGGGTACTGTATGTACTGCTAGTAGTACATAGTACCATTTGTGCTACTACCCATCATACCATTCCCATGTTATCACCCGCATGACAAAACCTTGTCCACATATTTTCCTACCATGTTAGTATCATACCAAAAATTATTTTATCTTTTTCTAGCAATTAAAACAACTGTGCTGAGTTGACAAGAAATTTCGAAGAAAGTTTTTTCAACTGCAAATCATTTCCAGATTTCATTTCGTTACAATATCAGCAGTATATTATTGTATGCATGCATATTTTCATCATACCTTCTTATTATTTTCCTAAAGCAGACTATTAACTCATGGATTATTAAATCATAATTCATCCCATATGATTTACTATTACCCTTTGTATGCCTCAACAACTTGTTGGCCATGCATAATTTAGTGTAGTTATATGTGAAAGTTTTTTACTACTTTCAATCCTACACCCCTTTTAGTTGTAAGTGTTTATTTTCTGAGGGTATTTACATGTTAGCTCCTCCTTAACATGAAGTCGCCCTTAACCATAAGATGAGTTATATATTTTATTAGTTCATGTTTGAATTACGCAACATTTCTTATGTTGTCTAGGCACATTATCGGTGCAATCCAATAAGAGAACCTCTCAAAATTGTGGTACAAATTATGATATCAATCTCTTTAAGTAGATTATTAAATACCATTTAATTGACACAGTTGTCCATACCATTTGTGCTACCTCATCAATTACTATGGTTTGCACTCAAGGATACTTGTAGATACTTATAGGTTCTATATTCATATCCATCGAAAGATGCATATGTCCTAGAGATCTATTTAAGTTAAATTTCCCCTTAAACATACTTTCTTCCAACCGAAGAACAAAACACATTCTATATAGATGCATTAGTCAAGGGATTAATTTGAAAAATAATTTGTACAGTTATATAGTCTTGTACTATAACCTTCCATTCCCTTGTGCAACCTAACTCTTAATCATAATCATGAGTTATTCATGCATACTTTGCCTATATTGTTGGCACATAACAACCCATCCATAAACAGCTCAATTTAGACTCAATACTCTTTCTTATATGGATGCATAACACCAAGACCATCCTATCATTAACCACTTGATAAATACAATATTCGTACAATTCTATAATACTTCACACACATATGCTTGCATGGTAAATTCATATTAACCATGTTCCTCTTCAACATGTTTATCTTAATGACTACCTAACCAGACTATGGTAACAACATGTAAAACTATCCATGACAAGGCACAGATATATGCACAACAATTAAGCACAAATAGAACCATGGAATTTATCCATTATATAATTCTCCTTTCATTTATTAGGTGAGATTTTTTTTTACTCACCAATCCCTATTAAAATCTCTTACCTAATATAGTTTTCCACATAATTCATCAACCTGTATATGTCATGGTTTGGCATGTTGATCCAATGGTAGAAATTGTGTGAGAGGTTTTAACCAAAACCCTTCTAATTTTTCCCCATCATTTATAATATCAATTTTACCCAAGTTGTCTTTTATGTACATGCATGTATTTTACCTTCACTTCTGAAACAACAATCTCCACATTCTCAAGCATGACTAGTTTGGAGAGAAAAAATCAACCTAACAAAATAACTTAGACTGGTAGGTGGATAATTGCTTCTACTCATATAAGTGGAAATCATTATATATAATGATTTAACTCTTCTACACAATACCAAATGAGTAGTTATTTTCTTAAGCTTATGCAAACTACTTTTTCCCTTGTAGGATTTCAAAGTCTTGACAAAGAGGTTTAAATCTATGTTGCACGTACCTGAACAATTTGTTGATGACGCTAGACCCATCAACATTTAGTGGATCACCCCGGTATGAAGTCCCAACTAGTCCTCACACCATTTGGTATAGGAGTCCCATCCGGTATGATGGCCTAGTTGCCATTGTCTTAAGGATTTGCCTCAACGCTTGCTTGTCAGCATATGAGAGTGGTTCACATTGTTTTAGAGAAGTGAGGTTGACATGACTTGTGAGTGTACGTGTACTTGTGTCAATGGTCATTTCACTATGAGGGGGAAAAGGTGAAGGTGAGTTCCAGGTTGAAAGGGATCAGTCCCAACTCGGCTAGGAACACAAAACAAAAAGGACATACACAGCTTCTAGCGGAGAAGTCCACTCGAATGTGGCAATCAAAACATACAAGGTAAGATAACATGTACATCACTCATGAATCAATGTGACATGAGTGCAACAGTTGTTAAAACAAGGTTCATATGAAAGGCCTGTCTGATGTCTGGCAGAGTAGTCGACATGAACGAGACAACATTAACAGTGTATACAACACATTTCCATTAATAGATTATGCATTACAACAAATGAATCAGTTTAGATGTAGAACACATGGTTAAAGAAACATGCATTACAAGTGTTAAAGATTAGTCTTACAACAAATACAATACATGTGTGAAAATGTGTTGGCCTGTTGACAAGCTTCTGAATTAAGCAAAAGTTCCAAAACGCATCGTTACAACATACATCACTAACCCCATTAGTAGGGTGTTGGAGCCGCTACTTACTCCTCAAATAAAATATTACATACTCTCTTGGATATGTGGGAGGAGTTGTGGTGAAAGTCCTTTCATGTACAAATGAGGGATGTATTTATAGCCAAGGGTGAAACTGACCCTTGTGGTTGTTCGACTACCCTCATGACCATTTGACTTACATGACATTATGTTCAGAAAGTGGGTCCCTTGGATTTCCATGTTACATCACATTGATTCACAACAAGCCCATAGTAGAGATGTGGACAACATGATTCATGACTTGACTCAACATGACTTGACATGACAATGTTGGTACATTTGTGTTGCTCCTGGAGTGCATGTCAAGCTACAGTGCTACTGAGTGAAGTATGTCTTCATGGTGTATCATAGTTTCACCTAGACATGGTGAAGCATGTGGAGTCTTCGATGGTCATTGCTTCGCTTGATGAAGCTCTAGCATGTTGTTCCTTGCTTTCATGTTGGAAGGCTTGATAGACTCACTTGTTCACGAAGTTTCATGTTCGTCGCGTTTGTCCACTTCGCATGCTTCATTCGTTCATCCGCTTCACATGCTTCATTCGTTTGTTTGTTGGTGAACCTATCCATCTGCATGTGCTCCCTTCATTCATACCGTTCGTCATCTTAACATCTTTGTTGGTGTACCTGTACCTGCAGTCAGTCATGATGAGTTGACATCAAATCCAAAACCTCCTAGTATACCATGACACACGATCATTTGAATACAAGTGACCGGGAGAGGTAGCAAGGCTGTGATGCGGGATGATGGCTTCAAGAAAATGTTGATGAAAACTGTGCAAGAGTCACTGAGAGATGGAGACAGGCGATCTGAGTCAACAATGACTGTCTGGAGGGTCTAGCTTGGTTGGGAGGCAAAATTATGCAAATTTTGGGAGGAAGAGTTTAGGTTGCTGGAAGGCAAGGTAGACATGCCTTGTGCATTTTCTGGAACAAATAGTCGGTAGGGGCTAGATAGCTAGATTTGCGCAATTTTCCGGAGGAATGGGTTGGGCTGCAAGAAGGGTCACCAAGCGGGGATTACACAGTTTTTCTGGGGAACTACCCAGGAGACTGGTAGCTAGATCTGCGCAATTCCTAGAGGGAAATGCCAGTTGGCTGCTGGGGTCATGGAAACCAAATCTGTGTAATTCCCAGAGGGAACTGCGAGTTGGCTACTAGGGTCACTGGTAGCCAGGTCTATGCAATTCCCATATGGAACAACCAATTGGTTTCTGGGGTCACTGGCAGCGAGATCTGCGCAATTCCCAAAGCGAATTGGCAATTGGCTACTGGGGTCACTAGCAGCCAGTTCTGTTTAATTCCCAGAGGGAACTGCCAGTTGGCTACTAGAGTCATCAAAAACTAGATCTATGCAGTTCCCAGAGGGAACTGCAAGTTGGTTGCTCAGTCACTGTCATTAGAAACTGCACAATTCTTGGAGGGAACAGGCAGTTTTCTTCTAGGAGGTGCTGGTTGGGAAAATTGCATTAAGGCTAGGAGGTCAGCCTATTGATCATCTTTGTGCAAACTTTGGTCTGAGATGAGTGATGGGAAGTAGGAGGCCTGCTCATGAGCACTGTGTAATTTCTAAGATGAATAGTCGATCGACTGTCCCAGTGGCCAGCATGAGTGATGATTGAATTACTTGTGGGCAACACAACTTGAAAGAACTAGCTTGGTGCTTCTACACTATTCTGGTTGACAGTCGATCAAGTTGAAAGCAAGGTGATTGTTTGGCTGTTAGTGAGGAGTCTGGTCATTAGAACTTTAGCAAAAATGACTAAGTGTGTGAACACTCGAAAGATGCATAGGTGATCATACGAACATACACTTGCATAACTTGATGACAAACCGACCAAACCATCAAATGCACATGTTCAACATGACTAACCGACGGTGCAAGCGACAAGTGTGACACTCGTGATTGATCATTAATGATCAAGACGATGCTTGCGTGATAGTGAATGTGACTCTGTGTGTGAGTGCGACAAATTCCTTCATGACGAACACAACAAACACATACAAAGCAAAGGCTTTGCACATAACCAGAACACAATCACAAGCATGACTTAGACATCAACATGTAGAGACTTGAGTGGAATAAATAAGCAAGGAGAATGTAAAGAAGCACACGAGCTCATGGAATGAACCCGAGTGTGTGCAGTCATTAAGAGAAACTCTCCAAGGTAGGCTCTGAAATTGGTGCAGGCCAAAATTTTGGACGGTGGTTGTAGCCACTACAACACTTGGAGACACACTGGTAGAAATCCAGCTTCTCTGTTTTGGTTCATTACTAGCACAGGGCCTTAGTATTTTGGGGAGTATTGAATCACTATGCAGGTTTCTTCAGTTTCCCCACTTACCCCATGGACATACATGGTTCACCCTTTGCCAACTCATTTAAACAAAATCAAAAGTTCACCTTAGATCTCAATGTTTCAAATCTGGGAAGGGTAGTTTAGTTTGTGAGTTGAATAATTTGAGAGTATAAGTTTTCATCTTTGGTGTTGCTCTACTACCAACAAGCCAGGGCAGTACCCTGGTGAAGTCACACATGAACACACACATTGCTCCACTGCCAGCGAGCCTCATCAATACCCTAGTGGAGTTCATGATTCACCTCTCAGTGCAGAAAGCCTTTCTCTTCTTTCACCTTTGTATTTTTAAAGAGGATTGTGCATAGGAACTTATTTATCTTTGGGGTGGAAGAGGGATCCCGACTTATTGAGAGTAGAAGAGGTTGTTTCTTTAGACAAGCATGTAAGATCTCTAACATAGATTTTTTCATTTAGATTTTTCCCCTTCTCCATTTCTACTAACTAGATTGGCTTCAACACACAGAGCAGAAGGTTGAGTACAGGAATGGGGTCTCCTAGTGTGGACACAGGTTCACAATTGGACCAAAGTTTCCCTTATAGACATTTCGTATTTTCCATTAGGACTTCATCGGCCGAAGATTGTAATCAAGCACAGAGAAAATGGACACAAGACTAACCAAGTGTAGCAGTGTCACAATTCTCTTCAAATTTCAACCACATACTCCATTCAAAATTTAGAACATAGTAGTTGGCAACACTTATTTATGGAAACAAAAATAGTAATATATAAAACAAACAAAATGAACGTGAACAAAAATAGTAAGCAGAATCAAACAAAGTGAAAGCGAAGATAATAAGAAAAAACAAACCAAACAAAACAACAAACAACAACCAAACTATCTACATGGCACGGACGTGGCCCGACCTACTAAAACTAGTGTTTGAGGACTTAATTGTTGACAGAAAAATTATCAATCCCCCCGTCAAGTAATTGTGAATGATAGGTTTGTGAGCCAAGTCTCTCATGGACTTGTGCCGGTCCACCAGGCTCTGCTACCGGAGCCTGGTGGCATTCCAGAAGACCTTCAAGTGAATGCAACACCATTGTTCGAGGTACTGTGTGCAACATGGGCTTCGATGATGGAACAAGGTAGTTTTTTTTATTCTGAGAACGATTCAAGTTTATGAAGTAAATGCATATACAAATCTTCCCATATTTTTTACATAAAGGATTTGAATTAGAAAACCAAGTATGATGATGAATTTTGCAAGTAATCCAAACACTTGAAATGTTAGTCAAACTTTTTGGCAAAAGGAGGACAAACAACATGTATGAGTTACCTGTTCCTAGCTGCAATGGCTTGTCTCCTCCTTTACTTGGAATCTCATGTTGGATTTCTCGAGTGCAATGGGTAGTCGGGTCATTATCTACTCGTGCAAACCCATTTCAGTACTCTTCGATCAAGTGGTTAATGATTGGTCGTTGCTGCAGTGTGAAACGTGTACCAAGATTATGCATATTCGAATCATGGTGGATTCCCAAGTTGCTCGGTTCATTCATAATGTTGGTCCTCCATGTGTTCAGTATGAGTGCTTCATCATAATTTTTTGTGACTCCGAACTTTAAACAACTTGAAATAATGAATTGTTCATTGTTTTGGATGTCTAAGATGCACTCAAGCCTTGAGTCATCATGTGCTCCTGATTTATCAAGCCTCATGGTGTACATGGACCATTTGGCGTGGTGGGACTTCTGCTACTGCTATTGTTTCTTCTACTGCTACTAAGAGAAAAACAAAGCTGTAAAAGTTCCATTATCATCAGTTGGGCAAGGAAGGAGTCCCAAATTCTTGTGTGATTATGTCGAAGTAGGCCATGCAAGATAACACTCCAATGCCTTTTCCAGGAGGCAGTTTCCAAACATGAGTTCTGTGAAGGCTAATGGTTTGTTCTCACCATTAAGGGGAGTGACATTGTGTTTCATGTGCTGATCCAAATTGCATCCATGAAAATTATCGAAGTGCTAAGACTGTATCAAATCAGGACGAGCTTCGAATTTATGAGCAAAGAGCTATCAAGAAGACCTCTGGATAGTGCAGTTTGCAGCCAGTAAGGAACGACGAGGACCTCGGTCAAAGTGCGCTCACTGAGGCCCATGTAGACTGTGTAAGAGGCAAAACTAGCAGTTAGGAAGCCCGGATCGGGAAACAGAGGCCATTTCCGATGCGTGCACTAAGATGGGCAAAACCCCTCGAGGAGGAAAAGGCTTGAGTACTTGGTCGCATGGGAAGCCGGGAAACCATAGGGAAAGTGCTAAGGCCAAAGGCGACTCCCACGCTCCAAAAACCGACAGAATTTTGGAGGCATATTGGGGCAATAAGCGGATTTGGCAGAAAACAAGCGATTCCATTCATCGCACGATGCGTGTCTCGCGGATGAGAGAGAAAACCGCCTCTCATCATACGCTAATGGTCAAGCAAGTCAACCACGCGAAATGAGCGAACACCGTAGGATCTGGGGGCTCTCGATCCGACAACAGAGATTGTGCCTGATGGAGAAACCGGATTTGGCAGGGGAATTAAGCCGTGGCATATAAAAGTCTGAAGTCCGATTTGACCGCTGAGTTGGCAGATGAGTCATTCCACAGTGTAATCGAAATACCAAACCGTCGAGGAACAGCTGGCGCAGTTCGTGAGAGGACAAGTGGCCACCGCCTTGTGAGACGTTGGCGATGATGCAGAGGCAGGGAACTCTAAGCGAACAATAGTAGGCGATCCGAAAGGGCGGAAGAGGAAGCGAACAGTCAAGGACAAATTGGCTTTAAGCCATGATTAGGCAGAGAATAGAAGAGAGAAGAGAAAGGAAGAACCAAAGAAGAAAAATAGTGACAGAAAAGGTGAAAGAGACAGTGAAGCAAGAAGCAGAAAATAGAGAGCCGAGCTGACCTAAGGCAACATCGAGCAGATAGAACCAGGATTGAGAGGTTCAAGCCATCCCTGTCAGGATATCTGTCGAGAATTGAGCACCATTGGACTCATCCCATTAAAAACCATAGAGGTCGAGACTTGGTAAGGAAAGAGCCTGTGCACTCTAGTGGCTTAGGGAATCCAAGAACCACCCTACTAAGCATCCTATGTTTCAGGAGACTCAAGTGAGCTCCTCATTGTAAATCTCTGCTTTAAAGACACAATAAAATAAGGCGACCACTGAGAGTTGGACTAGAGACGTAGCCCTAGAGAATAGGGTGAACTCCTTATTAATGTGTTGTGTTCTTGTATTTGCTTACTGTGTTTCCCTTACTGTTTTCCATCTTCTAGTGTCTGTGTATTTTGCAATATGATCGATCCATTGCCTAAAATAACATAGACATACACTAGCACATGAGTCTGTAATACCTTCATTCATTATTTAATTAACTGAGATCACTCACGAGTGATTTCCAGATCAAGTGGTATCATAGTTTTAGGCTGTTAATGTTAGACAGGCTTGTGTTGGTTTCTCTGTTGAATGCTAACTATATCAAAGCTCAAATTAGGAGAAGGAGAGTTGGTCGAAACTAATCCCGAAATTGGGAGAGTCTATCCTCGGAAGACAATGTCAGAGGAAGGTTCTATGGGACCAGACCCTCAATTCATAGATAGTTTTCTAGCCATAAATTCCATGGTAGAAGAAATGTATAGGGACTTTAGAAAACACAAGGATGAAGATTCATCAGGGTCCAAGCAAGACAAAGTAGAAGATGAGTCTCACTTCCATAACCACTCAAAAGGAAAAGGGAAATAAGAAAGCTTTCTCACACCTCCTAATAGCCCTGAACACAAAAAGAAAGCATATTTGATCAAACTAGATGTCAAATTTGATTTCCCTATATATGATGGAGAGTTGAATGCAGGAAAGTTGGACAATTGGATTAGACAAATTGATGTTTATTACAGAGTGCAGAATATCGATTCAGACAAGAGCAAGACTCAGCTGGCAAGCTTACACCTTGGAGGCACTGCCTTGGTTTGGTGGGAAGGTAGGACCCAAGCTGACATGAAAAGACATGGTAAGACTATCTCTATCTGGAGTGAATTTGTTTCTGCAATCAAAAAACAGTTCTATCCATTGGCCTACATGCAACAAGCCATGATGAGTTGGAAAACTCTTCGACAGTTGAAAGGGAAAAGTGTGCAAGGGTACACTCAAGAATTTAGAAAGAGAGCATTGATTCTAGGAATCTCATTAGACTCACCTAAGACTCCGTTGAAGTACATTGGTGGTCTACACAACTACATGAGGCACACCATCCTCATGTTTAATCCCACTAGTATAGATGAGGTAACTGTACAAGCTACTCATCTAGAAGCTAGAGGAAAGAATGGAAGTCGAGAAGTTGGGGGATCATCCCAACCCACTGTAAGCAAGAATAAGGAGAAAAGAAAGCAGAAATAGAAAGCAAGGAAGGCAAACACTGCACAAAAAAACAAGGCTTCATACACTCACTGTAAAAAAGGATGGGCATGATGATGAGCACTATTTGATTTTGCATCCAGAGCTAAGACCTAAGAAGTTTGAGGGCAAGAAGAAGAATACTGTTGCAGTTATTCAGAAAGATTTGGGGTTAGACTCAGGAGATGAAACAACTATTGCAGCCACAGGTATAAAAGTTAAGAATTCGAAAGCATCTGCTAGTAATTCTGTACAATCTACTATTGATGAAGAAAATGAGAGAAAAAGACATGAGCTTTTCCATATTTGTGTTATTTCCAAACATCACAAGATTGATACTTTGTTTCATAGTGGCTCACAAGTAAATTTGATTTCTGAAGCAATTGTAAAGAAGTTGGGATTAGTAACCACACCTCATAAGAAACCATACCCATTAGGATGGTTGAATGATAAAGCACAACTACAAGTTACTAGACAATGCAAACTCAAGTTTTCTTTTGGGTCAGCATTTGTAGATGAGGTTGAGTTAGACATAATTCCTTTGGATATATGTGGAATTGTTTTAGGAAGTCCTTACTTGTATGATAGAAAGGTTGTTTTCTTAGAGCTGAGAACAAGTATCTACTTGTTAAAGATGGAATCGAATACTCTGTAAGAGCTCACAAGCTCAAGAATAATTATACTCT